>PVIR01004455.1:0-78585 GCA_004026965.1 Petromus typicus | reverse complement strand
ATTTGTTTCCTTACTTTTTTGTTACAATCTCAACATTGTCCCCTTTCACCTTATTTTACACTGAGCATTTTCTATTTCACAATATATAACATACAATGCTAGGACTCATTTACATCTTCATTTTCTCATACCAGAGAAAAGATGCGATATGTATCTATCTGTGACCTATTTATTTCACTTATGAGGATATCCTCAAGGTGTGAATTAACTCTTTGATCTTATTTGTTTCTCATATATTCTCTTGCTCCTATCCCATTACAGTTTATATACCATTCTGTGTGTAATTATTTTAACATCCTAAATTTTTTCCACATGTGCACCAATCTTCTACTTTCTAGCCTTTAACTGAATCCCACAGTCTTTTGGGAAGCTTGTTAGAATTTGATCACTTCTGGGAACTTCCCTTCAAGACATGAGGATGTCTTTGATCTGTTATCCGAAGGTTACATGGCAGCTGAATCTACCCTAAGGGTTACTTCTCCAAACTCTTCTAGAAAATATTTACCTTACAATTTCTCTCTGGTGACTTTGCCCAAGGCTGAGACAAAAACCTCACATTTTCAGAGAAAGATAGGATGAAATTCTGACTTCTTCATAAGTGGGGGGAAAAAATCCCACAACGGAAAAAATACATATGACTCCTGACTTATTTTGCTTCTCGCACTTTGGTGGGATTCTGTAGTTTTCTGATCCACTTACATTAAGTAGAACTGACCTCAGAAACTGTAACTCTAGGTAATGTCTGTCTGGCTAGTGAAAATTGCTAAAACAAAATCCATTTGCACTAGCTTAAAATAAAAACAAGTTACAAATCATTTTTGATACAAAAACATCTAGTAATTGGAAACCTTTAGTGCATTACCACTAAGCAAAAGTAAAGGAAAATCTTTGAGTTTTGCAGACTTAGCGTCAAACCAAATAAAAGTATATGTTCATAGTTCTTTACTGTATAAGAAGTATATAGTACTTGGCTATCTATGTCGTATAAAAATTAGAGCACATGAATCTTATTTTTTCATGATTAGATGTTTCCTTGATATTTGCCATACATCTTCAAAGTTAGATAATTAAGTTATCCGTTAATGAATCTCATCATTAAACCAAATTTTAGAACCTGAATCACAGCTCTTCTGTGCACATTTTCTCCCTCATAATAGCATTGTCAATATATTTTAATGTGATGGCTGGCTGCACAGATCAGAAATAAAATAATAAGGAAATATATAAATTAGAAAACAGGTTTTCCCAAAATATTATTAAAATATTAATTATTAATTTATACTAATTATTTTAATATAATTAATTTATATTAATTATTCTTTCTATCAGTTGAAACTGTGGTATATGAATAAAGTATCCTTAATTTTGGAATGACACTTGACATAGTTTAATTCTAATTTTTTAAACTATGGTCATATAAAGAAGAAAGTCATGATATAATATAAAACAATATATTTAATTCTGATTTATATTATTGGCTACAGTTCTAAACTTTATTCATTATAGAAAATTTCCTAATAGTAATAATCCACATTTATAGTTTTTTTTGTATAGCTGATAAAATTGCAATTGGTGCAATTATTACATGTGTTACTAATATAAATATTTCTTTAATAAAAAATGTTAATGGACCAGATCACTTGTATTTCAGATATTTTAAAATAAAATATTATTTTTAATTACAGGATTTAATGACGTTCCTCCCTGATATTTTTGCCCCTTAACTAAACAAATATAATATATTTATACATCAAATAATTGTACTGAGTACCATATGAGTAATTTATTTTGCTTCTGGCCTGAAGTTATTTCCTGATATTTTGAAAATGAATAAATACATTTTTCTAGAGTCTATATGAAGTTGGTAGTTTATAGCCACATTTGAAAATATACTAGAATAATTTTTGATGTTTTGTTTGTTTCTGGTAAAGAAAACTTTGTATTTTTATTTTAATCCCATATATATTTAATTTTGAGAAAGTATATTTTCTACTTTCTTTGTAATTTCCAATTTTACACTACAATTGTATATTGTAGGTCACATTGGAGGGACAGCATGTACTTGAATTTTTAACTAATAAAAGATTATTTCTTAGAAAGTTTAACATGTTGAAGTTACAAAAACTTAAAATCATTCAAATGTTATAAATTTTTTCAAAACATTGATTCATTCATTTTCATGTTTTACATGAGAGGTTACTGTGTACACTAGAATACCTCTCTACTTGAGTCCTTTTTATGATTATTTGTAAAAACTTTTAATATACACTGCTGTAAATGTTTGTTATTCAATAATTATGTAACTAATTTATATTCTCAGACAGATTTCCTGATGTATACAGGAAGCTGTATTAATCTGAAGCACAATGTAGAAAGATGACTTTTTTTTTACATTTCTAGTCTTTGGGATTAGAAATAGCACTGATTTCTCTGCCTTCCGAGTCATGTCTCTATTGCACTGCTCTCTGAAGGACTAGGAGAAATACTGAACCTGGCAGTGCGAGTATAATGAACTACCCTGGTCCTGAGACTTGGTCCACCACACATCAGTATTAGTGGGAGTGGATCTGACTGGATCATGAATGTGTTACATTCACTGGTGTATCAGTGCATAATCTGATGGGAATAATGGAATGTAATAGCAATCAAAGAAATGGAGTACAATTAGAAGGAGTAGATCATGGAGGATGACTCTGAGGACCATATCCTGTCCCTGGCCTCCATCTCACACTTCTCTCTCTCTTTTGCTTCTTGTCTCCCTCCTTTTCTCCCTCAGTTTTCCTTTTCTCACTCTCTCCCTTCCTGTTTACTGGCTGAGGTAAGGAAGTGAGGAGGTGTCTCCACATTCTCTTGCTCCCATGATGCTCAGTGTCACTTCAGGTCCAAAGAAATAAAGCTAGGAGACCATGAGTTGAAATCTCTGAGACCATGAGTGAGCCAAAATAAACCTTTCTTTAAACTGTTTTGCTCAGGTATTTTGTCACGACAACAAAAGGTAATACAGCAACTATACCCTGCTAATTGGCCACTGTTAATTTAATTAGTGTGTATTTTAAGAAAATGTCTCATTCACAGAATATGGGGAAATGAACTGATGACTTCATTTAATGATTGAATAAATTAATTGAATAGAACAACCACTCCTTGTCACTACAGTCACAATTTATTGCACAGTAAGTCTTGTGAAATATAGACAGATAGAAATACATAGAGTGTTAAAAGTATCAAAAACTTCTTCATCTAATATTTTATTTGAAATCTTACATGTAACAAGCTAATAAGATACTGAAATCTACACTATCATCAACTTTAGAATGCAGTAGAATTTAAGCTTCCACAGTGGATGCAAGTCCACTAACTCTAGCACCATTAGTACTGTACTTGGCCTTGGTAATTGATCTCCATTCTTTTGTATCAGAGATGAGCATATGAAAAAAGCTAATGCAGAGAATAGCTAACTTTTTAAAACTCAAACAGTAAACTGGTTTATGATTAACTTTTTGATGTTCTTTGATTATATCATTTCTATTTTTAAAACTGCATATGAACAGGAGAAATACTAGAAAATTTAACTAGACTTGTTCAAGACCACCTTGCTAGAGAATGTTAGATGCAAGGTTTTTTTTTTTTTTTTTTAGGTTTTTGGAGACAGGGTCTCGCTTTGTGGTTCAGGCTGGGCTTGAGCTCAGCCTCCAACTCACATCACAATCCTCCTGCCTCTGCCTCCTGAGTGCTGGGATTACAGGCTTGAGCCACCACGCCCGGCACTGTGGTATGTGGTACTGGTTGCTGCTGGGTCCACACCCAGTATTGTTATGTGGTTACCCGGGAATCGAACCCGGGTCCTTGCTCTTGCGAGACAGGCGCCGGAACCACTGAACTAACTCCCCGGCCCCTAGATGCAAGGTTTAAAACCCACCCTGTTTAAGATTCTGTGTCTCCATGAATCTGGTAGGAGTAGTATGCTCTTAGATATTTTTTTATTTATGTTTTGCTATTCTGTAATATTCTTAAACAATGTGAGGCTTTTCAGTGATTTTATAAATGCACATGGAAATTTTAATATATTTGGATAATCATTTAAAAAAGGAAATATACCTGTCATGTTAAAATGTGTGTCCATTTCTGTTTAAAGTTCTTTGGTTGCCAGTTGCTCCTAACACAGGTTTCTTGTCAGGAAATGTTGAAAAGGGGAATAAAGGGTGTTTATGGTCCTTTCTGTTCTACACTGGTAGAGATGTACACCTTCCAAAACACTCTGGTGGATTCCAGACACTGCTGGAGACATCCAATCCAAAGTTTTTTTTTTTTTTTTTTTCCTACAAGTATATACATTTGATCAAGTCTGATTTATATCTTAGGCAAAATATGGGAGAATAAAATTAACTAATGATAAGGCAGCACAACTACAGTGGACTGCATTAGAAGTGTTTTGAACTCAATATCTTTCAAATTATTCTGTATTCAGCTTCTTCTGGTGATGATGTAAGATGATGTGAAATGGACATGATGTAAAGAAGCGAAGTAAATTATTCTCAATATATCACACGCTATGGCTGTCACCTTTACAGATCGAGGAGGCAGTAAAACTAGCTTGAATTTCTTTTTCTTTCTTCAAAATAAAGGATGAATTTGTTTCTGCTATTGATCATAGCAACCTCCTGTTCCATGTTTGAAATTTCTTAATTCATGAACTTTCATGGAAAGAAAATACATTGTGGCATTCTTGGCGTATTAAATTGTCAATATTGCTCGTATAGTTTTGCACTGAGATTAAGCAGACTGAGGGTTACTGAACACAGTGATGTGACATCATTAGTGTTGATGTGATGACTGAAGGAACTCCCTCAGGACTAAGGAGGAGGCAGTGTATATAGTCTGGATCCTTTCAACAAGGGACTGACTCACATCATAGTTAGGTACAGAACTTGGTCATGCTACTCAAAATACCTCACAATTCAAGACTTATGCATGAGTTCAGAAAGTTTCTGCTTAGTATTTTCAGGTAACAGTTGAGTATTGACAATTAAAACAGCAGGAAACTAAATATGAGAGAGTGGAAGTACTGTACACCCAAAAATGTGAAAAAAGTTACTCATTTTTAGTAAGAGTAAAATAAATGTTGAGCCAGAAGTCAAACACTATGTAATAAAGCTAACCCAGACACATTTTCTTGTACTTCATTCATTTTGAGAGTATTAATTTGTTATCTACAAACAATGAGAATCCTGACGATATAAGTTAAATTTCTTTTTTTTTTAATTTTTAAAATCTTTATTGGTACATTACATATATGCACCATGACTGCACTCCATGATGGGATTTGTACCAGTATAGGACACAACTTAATTCTCATTTTTCCCATAGCCCTCCCCACCCTACCGCCCCCCCATTTACATAAAATTTGTTTCCTTACTTTTTTGTTACAATCTCATCATTTCCCCCTCTTCACCCTATTTTACATAGAGCATTTTCTATTTCACAATATATAACATATAATTCTAGGACTCATTTACATCTTTATTTTCTCATACCAGAGAAAAGATGTGATATGTACCTATCTGTGCCCTATTTATTTAACTTATGAGGATATCCTCAGGGTATGTCCATTTAAGTATAAATGATTCAAACTTATCATATTTTATGGCATTTCTTAATGCTCAAAGTAAAATAGGGTGAAGGGGGAAAAATAATGAGATTATAACAAAAAAGTAAGTAAACAAATTTTATGTATATAGGAGGGGTAGGGTGGGTAGGGCTATGGGAAAAAAAATGAGAATTGAGTTGTGTCTTATACTGGTACAGATCCCCATTATGGAGTGCAATCATGATGCGTATATGTAATGTACCAGTAAAGATTAAAAAATTTTTAAAAATAAGTTAAATTTCTTTCAGGTTCACTTTGTATTCATATAACATGGATAGATAGAAGGCATGGATAGTACGTAGATAGAATATATGTATAGATATGTAGATAGAATATATGTGAATTTGGCAGAGAAAGTGCCATAAACTGTCAATGATAAGATTTAAGATGTTTTCTTTAAAAATTCAAACTTTATTTTTCCCCTCATTATATGAAAAAGAAAGGAAACAAAGCTTATGTATATAGGGGAAGGGGGTGGTAGGGTGGGTAGGAGTGTTGGAAAAAGTGAGAATTAAATTGTGTCATATACTGGTGCAAATTCTCATTGTGGAGTGCAATCATGATGTGTATATGCAATGTACCAATAAAGATTTCAATTAAAAATAATTCAAACTTTAAAATTCAGAAACATTACTGCCTGTAAATTTTATGGCCTTGGTCCTTTTATTTTTGCTTTATTAATTTTACTTTTAGTTTGAGATATAACCTGCCTGCACAGTTGCTAGCACTTTACTTAAAATTGAATCCAGTAAGCAGAAAGACATATGTAAGAATACTCTGGAATCCAGAAACCAGCAGAGAGAACAAGGACAATGAGTGAATGCTATTATCTTTTTCTTGACATTTTCTCTTGGAATAAGTCTACTGGAACACGTTTTAAACAGATGCAAAGAAAATCGCTGAGTATAACTTACTATCCACGCCTTCGAGGAGTGCAGCCTAAGTGAAACAGTTTCTATTGAAAATGCAGAATGGTAATGTCAGGACAAAGAGATGAATGGACTTGCTCTTTTAGTTCATATGTATAATGTAGATCATGTTTTTAGAGGATATTCTTCAGTCCTTTTTCCATTTCTGTATTCACACTCTAGTTCTCCACCATCAGTGAAGCTTTTCCCCAGAACTCAAGAAAAGGGCATCCACTAACACTTTTCTTAACATATTTAATTCTGTATGTTAGTAGACTATTTTCTGTAATTACTGACCTTCCCCTAACATACCTTTTATTTTTATTTATTTTTTTAGAGACAGAGTCTCGCTTTCATAGTTCAGGCTGGTACTAAGCTCAGCCTTGAATTCACAGTAATCTTCTTGCCTCTGCCTCCTACGTGCTGGGATTACAGGGGTGGGGCACCACACCTGGCACTGTAGTATGCGGTTCAGATTGCTGGTGGGTGTGAGTCTGGTATTGTTCTATGTGGTTACTAGGGATTGAAACCTGGCCCTTGCACTTGCAAAGCAGGCACAGGAACCACTGAGCTAAATCCCTGCCCAGTACATCTTTTATTAAGTGTACATCTTCTCAAATTCTAAGACATCAGTGCAGTATTATTACAAGATCCATGGATTGCCATTTGTTTTCATTCTCATTCATAAGCCTCTCATTCTTCTTATGGCTGTGGAATATTACTATTTCCTCTGAGGTGTTCTACAAAATGATCCATGGAATACATAACATAAACACAACATATAGTCATTCTTTCAACTACTATTCATATTCCAACTAGGATTGTTTCCATTCATTGCTCACCTACATCTGTATATCGAGACATTTGAAAGTAGTCATAAATTTGATCTTCTTCTCATGGTTGTATTTTCTTCATTTCATGCTTTCTTCTTTCTATTTATTACTTCATTAACAGTTTCCTATAAATGTTTCAATCTTGAAGCATCATCCATTTCCCTATATTTGATTTTTTTTTACACTTTACTACATCTTATGTACTCAATTACTATGGTTAAAACATTATTATGTATTAACTTTTTTCACTCCTTTCAATTATATTTTAACTCATAATTTTAAGTTTTCATGATTTCTTGCATTATTTTTATTCCTCTTTCATCTTCTGTGAGAAAAAATTCATCATTGCACATATATCCATCCAGCATGTTCATTAAAATTGTTTATTACTTTAAATATTTTATACTGAAATTTATGATATGATTATTGCATACCAATTCCAGTCTCAATTTCCACCCTTCCAGCTCCTCTTCTTTGTGCAGTGACTCTTCTCCTAGAAATGTGTTTGCTATTGAAGGCTGATCAACCCCCACCCTCATAACCAGACCCATTATTAAAAAAAAAAAAAAAAACATGATAAGGTCTTAATGCAATGAACACGGGACCCAGGTCAACCACAACTGTTATTGGGCTAAGATAGTATCTCCTGGAATTTGCCACTATTTAGTGAAGATACAGCCTCTAGAAGGGGTAAGGGGCGACGCAGGGAGCTCTGAAGTGAAGAGCACTGATACAAGGAGGTTCTAAACCATAGGAGAATGAAATGTCCCAGCAAGAATAGCCCATAGATTAATGAGAAGTTTGTTTCTTCCCATGCATGGATTTTGTGGCTCTTCAAAAGAAGTGTGGGCTAATAGGAGGAATCACACTTAATAGGAAAAACCAATGTATGAGTCTGAAGTTTGGTTAGCACTGTAGTCATTAGTTTGCTCTAGACACCTCCCAAGGGTTTGTCTATGTACATTTTACTTAACATTGAAAAGGAGTACAAAGATAACCTTCCACTGGAGGATTTAATCTTTTATGCAACAGAGGAAGACATTAGCTCACATAAAATAAATTCCAAATTTCTTTCTCTTTGTCTTCCTCTAGGTTAAAAATATTCTAAAAATCAACTAATCAGCTATCTTATATGCAGGTGAGCTTGTGGCAAGTCAGCCCAATGAGTTATAATCAGAAATCATACAGAAATAATTTCCCCTTAGAGGTACCATCATTAAACCTCAAATACAGAAAACCCTTTGTCTTCTCTTATTCAGAACTTCAGAAAAAACATGGGAGACTGGCGCTGCAGCCGGAGGTGACTTTTGTTCATGAAACAAAAAGCAAAAAAAGAAAATGCACTGATCCTGTCACAAATTATAATGTTATTCATATCAAAAATCATGACCAGAATCACAACTACTCATGGTTCAAAATTCATCATAATTTGTCTCATTTTTCAGGGTACAGTGCCCATAGTAAACCACAACACAGTGATGTGTATTAGTCTTAACTTGCAAAATATGGCTCGTACCTCCTGTCACACATGAGCAAACTATAATATATTGTAAAATTCACTTACATATCTATAAAGTCCACTTTACCTTTTCAGCTCAGAAACAATACTTTATCTTTATACTTTATTACGTGTGAGCTAATGTCTTCCAAGCACTAGAAGATCATAGATACTCAATAAGCCTATAATAAATAGTCACTCAAACACATTAAGTGCATTAATCAATAAATGAACTGTATTTCATATGTAGATCGATGAAACTATTTACCTTATTAAGAGAATCGCAAACTCTACAGAAAACTACTAAATTTAAATGAAATGTGTTCAACTTTTGCCCTTTTGTTATAAAACTTATCAAGTATTCTCTTGAGCATAATTATGACTCTTCTTGCAGAATAAATTTAAGATTTTATCTTCATGGACAAATAGTGGAAAAGGATTCTACTTATGAAATATTTTAGCAGCACAAAAGTGTGATACTTCCATTAACATAAAATAGCAGGTATAGTATAATCAATACTCATCTTTTACTCATGATATATGATTTGCTATATCAGTTATAAAGACTATAATTTATACTAAAATATCAGTATATTATATCTAATGTAGAAAACGTTCACTCTTTTATTTTCCTGTGTATTGTGAATGACATTACTTTATCACTAATCATATTTATTCTGTTTCTTATCAATGGACACCCATATTCTGGTTTATTTTAATGTGTGTGTGTATATATATATATATACACACACACACACACATACACATTGTATATATATTTATTTAATGTACATATAATGTACATATATTCATATCTATATGATGATGTTCTTTAATGGAATGTGGTTATAATTTACATAAATTATATAAAATTTATATCATGCTAAATAATTATATATCTCTATATTTTCCAACAAAAGCTTTTTTCTTAGTAAGTGTTCACTTATAGGATGTATATATCAAATATTACTTGTCATGGAAGTACAGAATTCCATTTTGTTAAGAAATGTAAAGTCATATTTTACTTAAGCATTAAAGGAAAGTACTTATTCTTTTTATTAGCTCAAAATGATGAAATGAACATATTTAGTACATATTTAATCATATGTACAAGTTCTCAAGAGGGGGCTGCATTGTCATGCAAATTCTAAAGGGAGACATGGGTCTAGGACAATCATGATGGATAATTTAATAGTTTTCTGTATAGTTCTCTAGAATGACTTTAGTAATATACATTGCCTGGTATTTATTTCTATCTTCCCACCAAATCTGTCCACTACCTACTTTTTTTCTTAATTGATTAATTTGTAGGGTATCTATTTCATTCAACATTCATTTATTTCAATGGGATTAAATTTGTAGAGATGTTTTAGTTTCACAGTAAAATTGGGTGTAAAATACAGAAAGTTCTCATATATACCTGTCCTCCAAATGCACAGCTTACCTCACTATTAGCATTCCACAATATGCTGATCATTTTTTAAAAAGACATAAGGTTTCAATTAAAAAATAATTTGTATCAAAATTTCACACTTTATGCAGAGTTTACCTTTGATATTGTGAAGTTTGTAAGTCTAGATCCATGAAGGTTATACATAAATAGGACCATTTTAGTGCCACACAGAATAGTTTCACTTTCCTGAAAATCCTCTGTATTTTCTCTAGTCATTCCCTGTTTCTTCCTATTACTTGCTAAATTATCTTCATTATCATACATTTTATATACACATCATGCACACAACCAACATTGAAAATCAATGCTAGTATATGACACGACTTAATTATTGTTTTCTGTTTCCCCTGCCTACATTACAAACCCCAAGCCAATATATACATAAACTTTGTTTTCTTTTTTGTTAAACATCACATTTTTTCCTATGAAATTGTCTCTATATATTTACACTTTCTACCTAGCACATTTTTGAATCATAATGTTTGTATATTTTTCTAACTTGGCTTCTTACATTTAGGTAAAAGATTAATTTTTCCAGATTTTTAATTGTTTTGATAATTCTTTCCTTTTAGCACTGAACAATGTTTTATTTTATGAAGGTACCACAGTTTATCCATTCAGCTGCTGAAGTGTATCTTGGTAAATTCCATGATTTGGTAATTATGAATAGAATGCTAGATCAATCTATGCACAGGTTTTCCACTCCACAGGATTAAGACATAAACTGTTGGACTGGATTATAAGTACTATGTTTAGTTTTGTAAGAAATCATTGAATTGTCTTTCAAATTGACGGTAATATTTTGAGTACTTACCATTAAGAGAGAAGTTTTTATTGCTCTATTTTCTTACTAGCAGTTGGAGTTGTTAAATTTCAATTTTTTTTTCATAAAATGGGGCATTATTCAGCCATAAGGAAGGATAGATTTAAAGCTCAATGGATGCACATTGAGTCCATATTTTTAAGTGAAATAAATAGGACACACATGTGTAATTACCAAATAGTTTCTTTGGTGTGAGAAACTTTAGGAGTAAATGAAGAATGAGGAAATTCTAACAGATGTCTAAGTAGAACTTGGGGTCTGCTAATATGGTATTCCCTAAGATATGATAGGAAACATCTTTTTATTTATTAGGCATCCACATTCTTCTTAACTGAAAGATCTATTCAAGTCTTTTGCTCATTTTTAAATTGGATTGTTTATTTTTGTTACCAATTTTTAAGGCTTCTTTGTGGATTAGCAGTCTTATTCCTTTATTCTAAGTACCTTGTGGATATCCTTTTCCTCAGACTCTTCATAATCAGTTCTCTCACAATTTTCTTATATTTTAAGAGAAAATTTTTATTCAATAAAATGAGCTGATTATTTCTTTCATGGATTGTGTTTTTGCATTATAAGTAAAATATCACTGCCCCAAGTTTATCTACAATTTCTCTGACATCTTTTTAGATTTTTATGATTTTGCATTTCCTTTGTACCCTTTGACTCAATTTTGAGTACTTTTTTAAAGTGATTAAGCATCGAGTCTATTTTTTTAAATTTTTAAATCTTTATTGGTACATTACATATATGCATCATGATTGCACTCCATAATGGGGATTTGTACCAGTATAAGACACAACTTAATTCTCATTTTTTCCCATAGCCCCACCCACCCTACCACCCCCTCATATACATAAAATCTGTTTCCTTATTTTTTGTTACAATCTCATAATTTTTCCCCCTTCATCCTATTTTACATTGAGCATTTTCTATTTCACAATATATAACATACAATTCTAGGACTCATTTATAATTCCAATTAAGTTATTTCACTTCTTGTCTCATTCTCCTCTTTTATCCACTTGCTGGTTAGAATTTTTGATTACCATGATTTTGTAGTAATGTAGAAAAGATGATGAAAATATATGGTTTTAGAAAGTCAAATCATTATTATTTGAAATGTCTTTTATCTAGGCGCATAATTTAATTTTTTTTTTGGTTTGAATAGCTTTCTTTTCCTTTAAGATTGCTGCTTTGTGCATGTGATAAAACAAGCCTTTATGACACTAATCTTTTTTTAAAATATCACTGTTTTAACTAATCTAAAAATAATCAATGTCTCTTACCTCTAAAGAAATGCTCAGAGCCATGAGTCACAATTGTCACAAATCTCTTTCTTCTATTCTGCTTCATACTGGAGCTTGAAAAATTTTGACCAGCCCCTTGAATTGGTCGTAACTTGAAGTCATATTATTATTTTACCATTTCAAGATACAGTTCAAACAGTTGTCCATTTATCAGATACTTGTCTTCTGTGTCACTCAGTTCCAGAGATTCACATGTCTTGATCTCCCGGAAGTGCCTTTGCAGTATGGTTTATGTAATATGAGATGGGGAGGAACGAAGTGTAATTTGATTTCCATTAAAAAGAAAAGGAGAATGCAATCCCATATCATTTCAAAAATATCTTCTAAATAAATTCCTCTTTCAAAAAAGTCCTTTATAGAAATGGAAGGTAAGTCAGTTTTAGGTCGTCCCTTTCCTTTTTCTGCATACATTAGTGAATGAGTCTCTTTAGACTCGATATAATTGTCATCAGGGCCTAGTTAAATCTAAAATGGTCACGTGAACACACACGCACACACACACACACACACACACAGAGGGAGAGAAAAAAAGTATATTTTGCTTTCTTTACTTTTTCTTTAAGCTTTCAAAAATATTGTTTCTGCCCGAATATTCTGGCAGAATATATTCTGGTAAACAATATTCTGCTCCTAATTATTATTCATACTATTCTTTCAAAAATTCCTGCGGGAAAGCAATCGTGACCTCACAGAACACATACCGTGCTGCAGCTCTGCGCCTCAGAGCACACTTTTCTTTCCTAATATAACAGTCATAGCAATTTACTGTGTTGTCAAGAGCCCAAGGTTTTCTTAGGGGATATGAAGGGGGTAAAAAAAGTTTAAAAAAGGAAGAAAAAAAACATTATATCAGCTTTCCAAAACGTTTAGAATGCTGCACACTTATTCTCAGAATTGTCACTTCTCTTGAAATTGTGATTTGTTGTATGATGTTGAAACAAGTGGATTTCGCACCACATCCTACGATGTTCACAGAGTCTGAACAGAATCCTTAGGTTGCATTTCCTAACACATCTTGTAAATAAGATTTGCAGTATCAGCAAATTTTGTTATAATCTACTCTCTCTGTCTCTGTCTCGCTCCCATCCATCTGTACTAGAACTGAGAATTTGTAATGTGTCAAAAGTAAGAAGTTGATCCACTGGATGAAGATAATAAAGACACATTTTTAGTTCTATATCTTCTTACTTTTTAATTTCTGATTTTAATGGCACAGTTTTTTAGACATAATGGTCACATGGTTAGTGGGGTGTTGGTACACATATGAAACATACCTCCCTCTTTCCATTCTTCTTTACCCCTCCTTCTCCCCTTCTTCCATTTCTTATTGTATTTCCATCTGCAAAAGAGCTATCTCCATTTTTCTTTTTATCTTTAATTTGCTCTTCATGTATACCTTTGTTTTCTCACATAAGAGAAACCATATGATGTTTCAGCTTGAGTCTGATTTATTTATATTGACACTACCTCTGAAAGTGTATTCATTTTGCTACACTTGACTCCAGTTCATCTTTCTTTATGGCGAAGTGTTACTCTACTGTCTGTAAACACATTTTTTATCCATTCATGTATTGAAGCTATAGCTATTAGGAATCACTCTGCTATAAACACGGAGGTGCCTGTACCACTCTAACAAAGTATCTTGAACTGTTTGAGGGAGATACCTAGAAGGAGAATAGCTGGGTCAAACACAAGATCTAGTTTTAGTTGCTTAAGGAATCTCCATATCTATTTCCTCTCTGAAACTTAATGTTTGTTTAAAGAATAAACAAAGTTAGAAAATATCATTTATTTATCAAATACTGATATGAAATGTTTTGATTACATAATAATTTACTAATAGTATATTTTTTCAGCCCTGTTGGAATAAAATTGGTAGGCAAATTCTACTCTATATGGATAGATTTATTTCTGAGATCTCTGTTCTTTTGCACTGTCTTACGTATCTCTTTTGTATTCACATAGTAATGATTTTATTGCTGTAATTTATATTTTGAAATCAGAAAACATTATATTTACAAATTTTTAATTTTTTTCACAACTGTTTTGGCCACACAGAATCTTTTTTGAGACATATGAATATTACAATGCTTTTTGTATTTGTAAAATACCATAATGCATTTTTTTGAAAGTTTTTGTTAGTATATGTCTTTACTACATAATTTGAATATTCAACTAAAGGAGTGGGTATATGCACTGTATTTAATATATTTTGATCCATTTTTATCTACCTTAGCACATTTTTCCTTCTGTCCCTAGATACTTTTACCCATTTTACAAAACAATGCTTGTAAGATAATTGCATGTATTCCTAGAGATTTATTAAACGTTATGATCATTCATCATCTCACGTCTTTTCTCAAAATTTTAAGTGTTTCTTTTTTTCAGAAATGTATTAACTGAGGAGTGTATATGATTCTTATATTGATAATTAGAATTTCTCACTTACATTCACATTTTGTTATTCTGAAATTAGATATGCATGTTTATTGAGTTGCAATTATAAAAGAATTATTATAATTCCATAAGCACTAGAATGAGAACATGAGCTGACATAAAAGATAATTGTGTCCTTCTATGAAGTTACTTAGTAGATTTTCTATGGGTGCAAACACTCTGTTGACAGTAACACTTTTTCCTAAGATTCCAAATTTCTAAGACTTAGAAATTTTGATTTAAGATTTAAAAGATCATATCACAACTCTTTCAGAAGGAAAATATTTGACTTGCTCTTCATTGAAAAAACTCAAGTACCCAAAATGTGAAGACATTAATGTCAGTCTCACTAAGCACATATCAAGATATTAACTACAAAAAATAACTACAAAATCACCGTAAAAATGACAGGGGCTGAGCTTCTATTTTTCAGTGCAAAATTTAAGATTATGTCCATAGTGTGACAAGTACAACAGAGGAAAACACTAGTAGGAAATTTAACTGGGAATTATTGTGTTTACTCATCCTGTAGACAAATACATTTTATAATTAGAAATGATGAGGGATTAGACAAATCAAAATATTACAGAAAGCTATCAGCTTGTATCATGTTTTGTTTTAGAGATTACCACAATTTACAACTAAACTACAGCATGCAATTTTTTTTTCATTTTTTAAAAATCTTTATTGGTACATTAAGTACACACATCATGATTGCACTCCATAATGGGGATTTGTACCAGTATAAAACACAACTTAATTCTCATTTTTTGCCATAGCCGTACCCACCCTACCACCCCCCCATATACATAAAATTTGTTTCCTTACTTTTTGTTACAATCTCAACATTGTCCCCAGCATGCAATTTTTTTAAACTGTTAAAAGTAAGAACTGTTACGTTAATTTTAACCACCTTCGCTTCTCAATCTGTCCTAATTTTTCAAGTTTTAAAGTTTTAAACTTTTCAAAAACACTCAAAACCATTTCAAAATCTGTTTCAAAAGCAACCACAAAGTAAAAATTTCACAGTGGTAAAATAAAAGAAATGGAACATTAGTTATTTTTAAATTGATAACGTGCTTGATTTAAAATTTTAGTGAGTTTTATAGTAGTAATTTTAAATTACATTTTACTTTGTTATTTTATTAAAATCATTTTGTTTACATTTTGTTAAATTATTATTCATACTTGCGGAATTTGGGATTGAATCCAAAGTCTTTGCACCGAGTTACATCTAACTTGGCCCAATCCTACTGCCTCCTAAAATGCTGGCACAGTGGGTGTTTGTACCATACTCACTCTGCTGCTGTTTGGTTATAATATCTAAACTGACACATCTATCACTAAAAATGCAATAATTGTTGCATTTTTCTGATAACTTTGGCTATGATTATGAGAAAGATGTTATATTTCCCTAATTTAATACAGTTTAATTAAAATGATTATAAAGAAAACTTTCAGTATTCATATTTTACCTGGATATTGAAAATTTGTTTTTATTAATACAATTGCAGCACATAATTATTGCATTCACTGTGGGGATTTCTGTACATAGCATATATTAATTCTGCTTATATTCATTTCCCTTCTCTTCTTTTTTCTTGCCTTCTATCCCTCGATTTCTTCAATTCACTAAAGGTGTATCTCCCTGTCTCCTACTCTATAAATTCTTTGACTGCTCCTGCCAGAAGCGTTTTGTACACCATCATGAAAGGCATTTGATAGACAATCTGAGGAATCTCTGTCTTGTCTTTCTTGATCTCGCTTCAGCCGGTGCTTGGGCATAATTGGAGGACCCAAGAGTCTTTCTGTGTGGCTGGGACCTCTATGGCTGGTCAGGACATAAATTAGAGTTCCATTCAGCTCCCTCCAGAAGCCTTGTTTCTCACTTGCAACTCAGAACTCCTGGAAAGACTAAACTCCAGAGAAATGCAAAGGCAGCTGAAAAGATAGGCAAACATTATTTAGGAAGAAGAATGCTGGAACGGACCTGGTTATGTGCCAGTGTTAGAGGTAAACAGGTCAAAAGGATAAAGACAAAGTAAGTTCAAACTGGAGTTTAACCCCAAAATTGGCTAAGGAATAAGTCAGGTTGCAAAGCTAAATATCAGGTGGAAAGTGGCTTTCCATTGGATGCTGTCTGGGCTGGATCCTGACAGCATGTAAGGCCGGGGTTCTCCACAGCCTCAGGATGTCAAAGGAGAGGAAAGATGTCTTTTTGGAAGCCAGTGAAGCTAACAAGAGTTCAGTGGAACAACAAGGCTAGTTATTAAATTTACTTTTAAGTTCATCATTAATATGTAACAATATTTTTGACTGACATGCACACAATATGAACAATATAACATTATTCTTACACTGTAATTACCGGGTTAACTTGCTTTTTTTGTTGCATACTATTTGTATTGACAATTTGTCATTCAAAGTCATGCAAAGTCTTGAAGGTTTGACAGCCCTAAATGAAATATAATCTCTATAACTATTGAGTTCAGGAAATGTAAAAAATACATATATTTAGAATAAAGGCAGTAACAGGGTTTAGAGCAATAACTATAAAGATATAAAATAAACAAAATATGTGAATGAAGATATGAGAATGAGTATTTTGTTTTGTTTTGTTTTGCTTTCTTTCTGGTACAGAGGATCAAGGTTAGGACCTTGGTGTGACATTAATGAGCTATATCTTTTGCCCCTAGGAATGACTGTTCTGAAACAATAAAAATAAATGATGCACTGGAGTAACACCTACTATACTCACACCCATAGTTGGATTGTTGTTCTTTTGAGTAAGATATAGTTTTGCTGTCTTTTAATGGCACTAAATACTATGTCTTTTCCCTTACATGGAAATAAATATGTTCAAACATATGGAGAGGACTATGAGTGCTTTTATGTCATATACTTTACATCTAAACCTTAAATATATGAAATGACAAAAACATCTTGGCAATCTTCATAATATCCCATAGGTTTAGATGAATAAAAAGGACTGAATGAATCTCCCCAGATAGGACTCGTGAAATGTTCATTTGTGGTGATTTGGGGATTACTGGAATTTTGAGAGTCTTGGTATCTATTTTATATTCACTAAGATTTCTTTAAAATTCCCTAGATAAACTTTAGAAAAGTTTCTGCCTGAGAATAGCCCCCTGAACTGCTTATCTCATAGCATTTTGTTGGAAAACTTGTAATTTTGTGCCCCTGTGAGATGTAAATGCTAATTTTATAGCAGAGGAATAGCTTTCCAGATGATGTAGGAGCAATTCATTTGAAATGTAACCATCAAGAACTATAACACTTTGTCTCCCAATGTCTGTGGCAAGCTAGGAGTCTGATATCGGACAGCACCCATTAGCTAACACAAATGACAACCACCTTAACTGATTTACTCAGCCACGCGATTTGACAAGGGCCTATTCCAATACTTACAATGTCCCCTGAGCTAGTTTCACTCCAGCCTGTCCTACTATAACCATCCCAAATACAAATTGACTCGACTATTTACTTTTCCAGCACAGTTTTTCTTTAATAATGTTTGTTTTTTATCTGATGTCATTGAACAATAAGAGTTTTAAAATCTGGGCACAGATCTGAGTGTTAAACTCTAGACAGAGGTAGCATACACATACATACACAATACCTCTTACAAAAAATACAATTTTGTCATTTACAGTTTCCAATGTCAATTCTTCGGGATGTTGATTTTATTTAAAAATACCATAAAATTGTACAACTTTTCTATCTATACTCTCATTGTGTTTGTCTCATGTTTTCATTTTCCATTTTCTGTATCTTCTCTCTTTTTGAATTAAAATACATTTCAAATAAATAATTGATTTTAGAGAAAAGCCTATTAACAATATATAAGTGAGTTTTTTTAGAATAAATTGTCATGTTTATCTCCACTTAAGTAGATAACTATTGAAACTACATATTTGTCCATCTACTCAGCAAATTTACAAATACTATTCTTTAAACCTAAATTTATGTTAAATGAACCTAGGAATAAAAAGACAAGTAGTCCAGGTTTTCACTCAGATTAGTAAGCTAAAAATAGACGATATTAGGGGAGAATAGTGATTAATACAGCTTGGGAAGGGTGACAGGGTAAGATGGGAAGAGGGAATTTGGGTTTGATCATGGATGTTATTGTCATGAAAGGACATATCATACTGACTGCCATCAGTTTTTACAATTAATTTGTGCTGTTTGCTTAAATTTAAAACAAAAAAATAAGATTTACAAGACATTATTTTACATTACTTAAAATTCACTACTTTTAGATGCACTATTTTTGCTCTTTATGCCCTATAAATATACACATCTACATATTCAAGTGCAATGCAAAAGAGATTGAGTATTTCTACTGCTGTAAAACCATTTTCATTTATCCCTTATTAGTCATATTTTTCCTATACTAGTAAGTGGATTTTGCTTATTTGTTTCTATATTTGTAATTTTGTGATTCAAAAAGTTCTAAAATCATAGAATTTTGACAGGTGTCAGTTGAGGGTTGTTTTCTGGTTATTACTATAGTCAAATGATATTTTCCATTTCTTTTTTTTTTTTACTTAGTAATCTATATGTTAAAGACATTATTTAATCAGTGTTATCACCTTTGGAATTTAGTGGTATGTAGTTTTATAACAATTTCAAACTTTGTGGGCCAGGGATTTAGCTTAGTGGCACCTCACCTGCCTCACAAGTGCATTAATATATGTGCATTTCACAGATTTCTAGAAAGATGGACTGCTCACACTTTTTCTCTATGTATATAATATAACAAATGGAAGAAAGAAACAAACACTTGAATTATATATGTAAGTTAACCTACAAGTCTAACGCATGAAGAGAGAATGCATGCGTCCCAGGGAAATGAGGGAAAAGAAAAACAGGGCTGATAAGTTTGTGGAGATTACATTTTTTCTTGTCCCAAACTTAGGGCTCAAAAACTGATGATCTGACTTCACCAACAAAACAGTGCTCCTAAAGCAGAGTAAGAGATTTTTTTTAAAAAGCTACTTTACAAAATGTAACAAAATAAAGTCCATACAGGAAAACAAGAAGAGTAAAACATATTCAGAAATAATTACTTCAAGCATCTATTCAACAAAATGAGAAGAATCACTCCCTCTTAAATACATCCCAAAGAAGGTTGAGGAAGAGGCCCAGCCTGTGACAATGTGGAGCCTGTAAAATAGCACCTTCTTTACATTCTTACTTTACCACCTACGATGGCATGAGTATAATTACATGTATTTCTCTAACAGTTCATAGTTTGGAAGCTTTGTCCTTCGCTAAGATGAGGTGGGACCTTTAAGAAATAAGGTCTGTTTTTAGGTCATTTGACTACTTTGGTTGTACCCCCAGAAAAAATCAATTTACTTATTTCTAAAAGTTTCCAGTTCTGCTCATTCCTTCTGTCTCACACATCATCTCTCTTGTATTGAGGCTCTTAGTACTGCAGTGAGCTGCAATAGTAACTCTGCTGGATGTAAACTACCATGAAATAACATTTCCATCAAAATCCCTGGAAATTCTTGCATTTATATAAATAATGTAATACAAATATTTTTACTAAACTAAATAAATTTTTGGTGAAAAACTTTTAGAAAGATAAAATAAATGGTGTTAATGCACATATATACTACATATATGTTATTATACATCAATATCTATAATATACATATATGTGTGTTTTTGTGTGTGTGTGTATGTGTGTGTGTGTGTGAAAGAGAGAGAGAGAGAGATAGAGAGGGAGAGAGAGAGAAATTGAAGGAGCAAAAAAGAGAAGAAAGATGTATGGATCAATATACATAACTCATTTTTTACAAAAATGCAAGAGTAGCTCAATGGAAAAGTGAAAGACATTTCTACAGATATTCCTGGAACAATCAGATGTTTATTACCTCAAAATGGATGCTATTCCAAATGAAAAGTGTAAAATTTACAAAAAATAATGAGAAAACTTTTAAAGTCTAAATTTATACAAAGAATAATCTTCATTCCAAAATTACTATCAATAAAAATAAAGATATATAATTCATCGAAATTAAGATATCTTACTATGACAAAAAGATGAATATCAGGAAGAATGCAGTGATGCATATTTGTATCCAGCACTCAGAAAGCTGCTGTTAATTCGAGGCAAGCCTGGGCTACCTAGCAAGTTCAAGCCCAACCTGAACTACACGGTCTTTATCCTACTACTGGGCCATCTGTCTCTGCAGTGAGAAGAGGCGGCCATTTTGGATTCTTCCATCTCTGACCCTACAAATGGTCACTGAGACGAACGTGCTTCTGCTCTTGTCAGCCTAAGTAAGGAGCCGCTTGTATTTCCATCAATATTCGGTATTGATTTTTCTCCCTGTAGAACCTGAACCTTTCATACAGAATATGATGCCAGGTGGTTCTCAAGAAATATTGTAAGGATGAATTTCTTTGACTGGTGTGCTGGCTCATGGAGTTGGTTCTCTAGTTTGGTGAGATATGAAATTTCCATAGTGTCTGATTCAGATAATGCAGGGATCTGGTGTGAACTTGCTAATGTAAAATGTAACATAAATCTTTTTCACTGGCCTAATTTACCTGTCCAGAGATGAAAGGAAATTAGAGACTCTACATACAATACACTGAGGTATATTTGGAGGCATAAGAAATATAATGAATGCTTTTTAAGGACACTGACAGATAAGTGTAAAATACTTTGGATTGGAACAAATAACGAAGTACTCTTCACATAATATGGACAAATTATATTTTCCAGTTCTTACTGATCTTGAATTTAGTGATTACAAGTCTCAGTGAAATATATTAATGTAATGCATTTATTATTTATCAAAGTTAATACTGGCTAAATATAGTAAATATAATTATAAATCTAAGAAATTCCATGTTACAAAACCATAATAATAGGATTGAAGAGATCAGAAGGTTCTATTTTAGCAAAACATGACAAAGAAATTTATAACCCTTTAAGAGGAAACATTGTCATTAAAATCTTTTTTTTATGGTCTCAGAATTTAATGGTTTTAACTTTTTATTACCACATTGATTTTAAAATCACATGGTAAGAAATGAAGGAAGTAACTAGGTAGCAGTTTGTTTATACACAAAATAAGTATCTATGAATGTATACATACACACATACATATGAATATATCCTGATTTATTTTCATAGGGAACCACCAATCAAGTGTCTACACATCTCAATAAAGTAATCCCCTTCCACATTTTACCTAGAACAAGATGTCCTTAAACAGTTTAACAAAGTGTATTTCATCTCTTTTTGTGATTAATTCTATAATTTTGGAAATGATAATGCCAAGTCTTAAAAACAAATGCTAGGAAATTTTCAACAGGCTCAGCTGAACTCATAGGATAATTGCAAGAATTATATTAGCTAAAAGAATTAAAATGTTAAATAATAAAACTACATAGAATAGTAAACTTTTGCATTGA
This sequence comes from Petromus typicus, assembly GCA_004026965.1. Taxonomy (NCBI): domain Eukaryota; kingdom Metazoa; phylum Chordata; class Mammalia; order Rodentia; family Petromuridae; genus Petromus; species Petromus typicus. Next base: position 56,219 of record PVIR01004455.1, on the reverse strand, counting down.
TTAAGATTTAGATGTTTTCATTTATAGCTTTTTCAAAAATTATGAAAAGTAAAAATGATAAATTAATGTGCAAATCTCTAACCTTTTCTTTGAAGGCTACTTTTTACTTTCAAAAGTAGAGCTTCCAATGGAGGCCAGTATACTTGCATGACATTTATAACAGTACTTTTATCACCTCACTGATAAATTCATAATAAATGATTATCAGATTTTGGGGGAAACCTCACAGTATGAAACAGAAAGATCAAAAGAAAAGCACAAAACAAGAATGATTGCAATTAGTCTAAAATATATGTTAATTAAAGATGAATATGGAAATCCTTAATAAACATCTTTAATCAAACAAAAATATTATCAAGTGCACTTTTTGCAAAACTTTGAATTATGCATCTGGTAATTTAGAAAATCAAAGAATTATTAGAAATTCATTAATCATCTATTATCTGTCTTTATTTTTAAATAAATCATAACATAAAATCAGAATGTTATTGAATATATTTTCCTTTTAAACACATCTAGAAATAACTTTTAACAATTCTAGAACTCTTTTTAGAATTATTTTCAGATTGATAGTCAATTTTAAAGTATTTCTTCTTTGTGTTAATAAAATTAAATATCAGTTTATCTTTTCATTTATAATAATTTGATTAAATCTCCATATAGTCCTTATATTAGTTCTCCAAAAATTTAGTAGTTCTTTCTGATTATTTTGGTGAATAATTGTAACTTTATTAACTAAAACCTTCTGTTTTTTTCCCAATCTTTAGTAATGTCCTAATATATATCTAAATATTGCTGAAGGTGGTTCTCTTTCTTGGACGACCAACTCTGGCTCCTCAGGCATTCCCTTCACTTCTCTCTAAAGCTCACATACTCATTGTGTTGTTCCACTTGAATATTTGGAAGCAGTACCTGGCTTTGAACTTCTTAGTTTATCCATGGGGGAAAAAAATGCATCTTTTAGCAGCCAACATTACACCAGGGCTCTGTCAGGAGCCAGCAAGGAGATGATCTCACTTGGTGCACAGACTGTAAATGGAGCCCCTATGAAACCTCTTCCAACCCAAATGCACTGTTATTTAGATAAATGCATCTGCAAAGCTATTACACATTTAACACTTACATAGAATGAGGATGTAGGATAACATTCATGTATATATGCCCAGTATTTTCAGTGAGCTGCTCATTTGGGAAGCTGGCACTGGAAGGAATCCTCTCTTTATCTGAATCTTTAGTATGGTAATATATTTAGAGAAATGGTGAGGGTTGTCCTAACTTTGAATCTCCTGTTGAGTTTTTATCATTTAATGTTCTCCAATAAAAGAGCTGAACAGCACCACGGAGAAAGAGCTCACATCATCTGTTGCCAGGAGCAAGCAATAAGAGGTACTTGTGGAGTTTTGTATCTACAATTACCAAATTTTAGAGGGAGAAACTCTCTAAAGACTCACCAACTTTCCTTAAGCCTCTACCCTTAAGTCAAATAAAGGGAATCTTATTACAGAAAACAGTATCAAAATAAGCAGCACAATACACTCATGTGTAGACACTAACAAGAATCATTTGATTCCAAGGATAGTTTGTCATTATTGTTGCTGACAAAAGAAAGAAAAGCTGTCCACATTAACGAGATCAATTTATCTACTGCTACTCAAGTTAAAGGCATTTACTTAGAAAATTTTACATTACAAAAAATGAACAATAAATATAATCAGAATGTGTTAGTTATTGTCCCTTTGGCTGCTTCTATTGCAAAGGCCATCACAGGACCAGACTGAAGCACACCCCAGTGGATCTTTGGGAGCAGCAACTTTATTAACTGAAACCTCCTGTTTTTTCCCCAATCTTTAGTAATGTCCTAATATATATCTGAATATTGCTGAAGGTGGTTCTCTTTCTTGGATGACCAACTCTGGCTCCTCAGGCATTTCCTTACTTTTCTCTAAAGCTCACGTACTCATTGTGTTGTTCCACTTGAATATTTGGAAGCAGTACCTGGCTTTGAACTTCTTAGTTTATCTATGGGAAAAAAAATGCATCTTTTAGCAGCCAACATTACATAGCCTTAGGGACAACTACTTTGTCAATTGTGAGACTGTGAGCTTGGCTTCAAGGCAAACACAATGTGAAGTTTAAATTTTGTTACTTACAGGCCCTTGAGAAACGCAGGACAACCAAGGAGTGGGAGAAAGCTGTCCTTTTTTCTCAGTTCGGAAGAAGCTAGAGCAACGCCTAGCTCATTGAGAGGCTGCACCTGTGGAAGGGGTGGGGCGGCCTCACTGTATCGGCTTATTTCCTGCTGAGTAATTTCTGCTGGCAAGAGCGTTGAATACTGCATCATGAAGCGGGGATTAAAACAGGGTTCCTCAGAGGGACGTTTTATCTATTTTATCTTGAGCCAGGAAGAAATAAACTATTGTTTTTCCATGACTCCTGAGACAACACATTGTCCATGAATATTAATCCCTCCCCCAAAGAGAAGAATTCTGTGAAGTTGTGTATAACATGACTAACTGTTAACAAAGTTCTTGTTAATTGTTTATATTTCCAACTGTTAATGTGCAAAGTACTGGACTAACTGAGAGGAAACTTTGCACAAATGTGCTATGAGCTAATAATTGTAAGTTTCAGATCTCGGGAGTATCATGTTCATCTTAACTTTTTATAGTAGCCTTATAAAATTAATATACTCTTTAATTTAAAGCTACCTAATATACTCAGAAGAATTTACATCCAGAATTATTAGCCTCAGAAATCTTCCAGTGCAGTTTATCATAAAAGTGGCTGAAGATATAACTGCAATCCACAGGTGGCTGTTGCTAGTACATTTATGTTTGCAGTTCAAAATACAGATATTTGAAATTTACTTTTAATAAGCATGCATGAAAATTTCTTCCACTTGATAAAACCTATTCTATTAAAAACAGGAGCTTGCATTTTACTTAATATAGCATCTTCCATGCATTCTTTAATATTGAGTAATAAAATGTATTCACAATCACCACTATTTTGTAATATGTAGTGGAGCACATAGGATAGCAGAATTAAGATGTCAGGTAAAATATATTAACCCAGGATCATCTAATAATTTTTTGGACAAAATCCTTAATATTTTATTAGTGTGGTCTGTTTAATATTTTAGACGTGGACTTTGGCTATCCTGAATTTGACAGATGGATTGATAAGGGAATTATATTATTTTAAAATTGTGACATTTCAGGGTCTTGGAGCAATGTATCATGAATAAGTTTGTAAATCAAAAAGGGTTTTTTTTTAGTCTTTAGTCTGAACACTTCTATACATTTCCTTGTATTGCTTCTGTTGAATTATTCTACCATCTGGCAATGAGACGACTAAGAAAAGTAACCTGATGAAATGGATAGTAAAAATATAACACTTTATATTTTGCGATTATCAAATTCTTTACATATATAACTTTATTCAGAAAATCAATACTGAACATTAGTTTTTTATGTTTTTATCACTGAATACATGAATATTCAAACATGTTAAGTAGCTTGGCTAACTTCCTATTGCTGGCTTTTGACAGTGATGGAGAAAACACGTACCCTTCTTTCTGCAGCTTCTCCATCAAGGCTGCACTGTGCATATTCAACATATAAATTAGTTCCAACATTTCAAGTACCCTTTGCCGTTAAAGTTCTAAGATGCCTTTATTGTATGAATGTACCTATCATGATGACACTTCACTGTTTTACTTCAAAAATCGATTTAAACTTCTAATATATGTCCTTGTTTTACTCTTTCAGAATAACTTAACTACAAAAATAAAGATTGTAATTTTTTGTGTTTATGAAAGTCATTGAGCAATACATATATATATATTTATATTGTTATATTTTATTCTTTTCAATAAAAACTAAGATGTTTAAAAAAGAGTTGAAGTGTATATTTTGCAGAATCCTACATAATATTGTGACTTCAGAGTTTTGCATGCCCAGAGCAAGGATGAAATAAAAATAAATGTGCCTTGTATTCACAAATAACACTACTTCTACCCTGCCTACCAATTTATTCTTGGATTAGAAAAGATTTTTGCATGTATTATTTCTCATTCAAGTTGATTTTCCAAATTCATACCTACTTGGATACTTTAAAACTTGTAAGTGTAATTTTGTGGCAAATTGTTAGTGATTCTGAGGACCTGACAGAGGTAAGCATGAATTCTTTCAGAAATAGCACAGCTGGACATGGAACTTACTCTCACAGAGGACGTGCCAGGGAGCATCAATGTAGAGTCGGCTGTCAAAGTGTTGAGATTTTTAAAACTGAGAACTGCATTCAAAGTCACGTTTAAAAAATGAAAAGATTATAACAAAAAAAAAAAGAAAACAAAGTTTATGTATATAGGGGGTGGGAGTGGTAGGATGGGTAGAGCTATGGGAAAAATGAGAATTAAATTGTGTCATATACTGGTACAAATTCTCATTGTGGAGTGCAATCATGATGTGTATATGTAATGTATCGATAAAGATTTCAATTAAAAATGAAAAGAAATCCAAATAAGACTAATATAAAATAAAAATTAAATAAATAAAAGAGAACGTTAAAAAATTTCACCATGATCCTTAAGAAAATTAATACATTTCTTAAAATTCTTGCTTTTTTCCTTTACAAATACAGGATTTGAAATGATACTGGTTTTACAATGCTTCTCTATTTTCAATATTTCCTGTTAATTATAATTAAGAAAATTTTTTCATTTAAATGAAGAATTATTGGTCCCCTAAAATTTATGTGATATAGTAAGATATATATTACAGTCTTCACATACTATGTTACTTCATTAATTTCTTTAACACTAATCGAGTAACACCTTGAATGACCAACCGTTCTGTTCCTGAATAATTTGGTTCACAACTGGAGCATTTGGCAAAATTTTGATTTTGCACCTAGTGTCAATAAAAGCTATACCTTTCGCTCTTGTGGTGACACCTCCAGGACTATGGCAGCAGTTTCTTCTCTATGCTTTGTTCTTCTTGATATAGACTCATCTTCCTTTGCTGCCTTGTCATAAATTCCCTGAGGTCTTGCATCTATGGGGACAGCAATTACTTCAATCATTTGTCCTTTTTTATTTTTAAGATCTGGCCATGAGTTTTATGTGCTTTGAGGTAACCACTATCTAGACTATATTCTACTTCTGCTGTAGAATGTGTTAATTATTTTGTGGGGTTCTAATAAATTTATAATTCTGAGAATCGCATTTTATTGAAAGTGCTCCATTTCTCATTCTAGTCTATAAGCACTCTTTGTTTCCTTTGCCGCATCCTCGGTGTACACACACACACACACACACACACACACACACACACACACACACACGCACATTAGGTCAGGGCCTCAAGTTGTGTCTGCCACTTTTGACAAGCGTAATTTATAGATTTGCTGGCTATTTTTGAAACCTGAAGCAATGTTCTTTCAGTCTCTTGATACTTCTCTGTTTTGTCCCTGGGGAACACTTTCTGTTGGAATCATGTATTAAGTTTCAGTGTTTCCTTGTTTCACTGAACATGTATTCAAGGCTTTTGTGTATATATGTTTTTTGCAACTTTGGGATCAGGTCTAGAAAAAATTAGTTTGTCAAGTTGTATTTTATGATATTTTCTATAAACTGAAACCTATACATCAGTTTAATGTGTGGAACTTTATAAAGCACAATAGTCATTTTTTTTCGTTAAAATCACATTTCCATTTTTTAAAAAATAAAATCAAAACTAGCAGAAAATACTTTATTTTAAAAGTTTACTCTGAAGAAAAATGAAAATTAAATCAGATTATAAGTGGATTTCTTATTTTATGAATGAACAGGTGAAATACTGGAAAAAGTGATTAATATTTAAAACAAAGAATAAGAAAACTTCATGTCATGGTTAATCCTTCCACTTCATATTCCTTAAATGTTGTATAAATTAAAGCTAAAACCAGGTCTCAGAAACTGCAACATTAAGACTGTGAAACTAGTTTCACATGGTCAAGGAGAGAACTAAAAGCATGTCTGTGTTCAGTAGGGGCCATCTGAGTTTACAGGAGTGAGTCACTAGTCGAATTAAGATGGAGAATGCTCAGTGGCACTAGAGGAAATTGCTGAACGATAATGACTATTATGAGAGGAAAACTTAGCTTTCTCTGCTAGCTCTTGAATATAGAGCAATTCAAAGAAGCAAAGAAGCAAGAGGGCTTCTCTCATCCTAGGCCAGAGCAGAGCAATTCCTTACTTGTATTTAAAGGATACAAAATAAGTGAAAATTAAATATACGTAGTGCATTCAAGTAAAAATTTTATTAAAATATATACATAGCAATTAACAAATATTTTTTCTAGTTCTTAACATTTATGAATTTAAACATTTCAAATTTAAGAAGCTTTGAAAGAAAACAGTTGCAATAACCAACATATTGAGTTAATGTCATGTGTGGTGGTACACATTTGTAATCTCAGCATTTGGAAGGATGAAGCAAGAGGCTTGCTGTGAATTTGAGGCCAGCCTGGGGTACATAGTGAGTTGACAGCTGGCCTGAACTACACAGTGGGATTTTGTCACAATAATCTCCACCAAAACATCCAGTTAACTTCTATATATAAATTCACTATCAATGTTAGCTCTTGTGGTGCTTGGCATCTTAATTAGCTATAATCTAATGATTTGCAACAGGCCTTATGATGAACCAACACATAAACATATCTACACATGTTGTAAAGAAGAGTTGAAAGGATCCGTCACATTCTGAGAATGAGAATATTAATGATCATAGATATTAAAGAATCTTCTCAGTTTAAATAATGGCCTCTCTCAGTACCTGGAGTACTGACTAGTACCATAAAGTGTGACAGTGACATAAGGAAGGATCAATTTGCATCCCTTGAAGGAAGATGGATAGATCTTGAGACCATAATTCTAAGTAAAATAAATCAGACAGAGTCAGTTAAACATTAGATTGTTTCTCTTGTATCAAAAATTCAAAGTAAAATCATTTAAAGAAGAAAATAGAAGATAGATATTTGGAGGTAAAGAAGATTGGAGAAAGATTGCAGGAAGCACAAAAAGGAGAGAATTGTGGGAAAAAAAGTGTAAACATTCTCCAGATATGATATACAGAACATATATTATTGCACTTCTATTTTACTTTGTTCTTTTTCTTCCCCCTATATTTTTAGTGATGGGTGGGTAAGAATACTTAATATGAAATCCACCCTTTAATGTATTGTAGAGTGCACAATTCTACTATATTATTTTTAAATGCTTGATTTTATTGGTGAATTTTATATACGCATCATGACCACAATTGACTTTGAAAATTTTTACAGTATGTGACATGATTTAATTTACATTTTCTCTTCTCATGCCCAACTTACAACCACCTCTTCTGTATACATAATCTTTATATTCTTTTTTTACCATCACATTTTGCCATTCTACATACCCCCCATCCCACTTTACCTTTTGAATATTTTCTATTTCACTGCATCTATTAATACACCAAAAAGAATGGAACTGTGATATGTCATTTAAAAATAATACATTTTTAAATTAAAAAGAGATAATTATAAACCTTCCATAAACTATGTATACGTTGTAGTTTCTCTCTCTCTCTCTCTCTCTCTCTCTCTCTCTCATCTATCTATTATTTTGTTTGATATTGTGGATTGAAGTTAGAGCCTTCACACTGAACTACATGCAGTTTTTTAAACTTTTAAGTATGGTCCTCTTATACTACATGAGTACTTTTCAAATCTCCCTGTGCATACTCTGTTCTTCTCCCCTATCTTATTATAGCTAGCATATTAGTCTAACAAATATCTCTGATGGATCCTAAATTAACATTGGGTATTAACTTGTCAGAGTCTGTAAGACTGACTGGTAATGGCTAAATGAATCTTCGAGGACCAAGTTCGATGCACATATGGAAGAGAAAGAGCATGAAGAACAAGTCTGAAAGAATTAGCTGGACATCTGGTATTTGACTTGATCCTATGTGGCTTGAACTCTATGGAGAAAAGATACTTAAATATTTTTTATGAGATTGGGGCAATTCTCATGTTGTGTGTACTAGAAGGAATTGAACATTTTTTTCTTTTGCTTTTAAATCTCTTGCAGGTTTTTCCTGAGAGAAAACTGACGAGCAAGAAAATGACAATGTATGCTGAACAGGTAAGAAGTAAATATTCTTCTAAGATAGGTGGCAAAGTGATAGTAGCCACTTGCTTATGGTTTAGAATGTGAACCTCCCCACCCTAAGACTCAATCTACAGAAACAGCTGAATTATATTATAATTTTTACAGGTTAATTCTATATTTTCAATTGATTTAAATTAACATAAGTGTCTGTTTCAATTATGCATAAAAAGTTTTAAGTTTATTTTATATACACTGCTCATAATAATAATAATAATAATACTCTTGCAGATCTGTTTCTGTTTACACAAGGTTCCATATATATATTCATTAATAACTCTAATGTGCATATAATAAATACATGCAAAGCTCCATATCCTGCTTCTCATTTCGGATCACATGTGTCCATCCATGCTTGCTTGCTCTCATTGGTAGAGCTGTACATATTTACACATTGACTAACTAGTTAGGCCAACATAAAATGCAGAGGTGCTTCACAATAGTTTTAAGATTCAACTCTCACCTCATCTGCTCACTCTTGTTTGTCACTCATCTAATGTAGCTGAGAGGTCCTGAAGTGTGAACGCCACAGGATGGCAGAGCAGGATATCCAAGAAAGACTTTATTTTTATGTTAGATGGCTGGGGAATGAATTTTACACCCTAGTGATATGTTGTATAGAAGAACTAGCACTATTTCTTCTCAGATATACGTTTCTTTGTGTGCTTTCCATTCTTCAGCAATGGGACAGATTGCTCTTTGATGTGTACAGAGAATCTTTTCTTTAGAAATGATGTAGTAACCGAGTGTTAATTGTAAATTTTTATTGCAAATGAATTAATGTAAATTTAGTGATTATACATTTAGGTATTTTTTATAAACATGTATACTTCGGTAACTACTAAGAATTTGGGAGCATTAAATACTATAGCATTTAATGAATAAATAGCATATTATTTTCAAGATTAAACTAAGAAATATCTATATCTCTTGAAGTTGGTTTCTACTGTGGTAAAAAGACCACTGCTACCACTGACAACCTCTCTTCTGATATTACACTGATTAGTTTTGAAGATAATTGAATTTCATACAGTTGAAATCCAACAATTCATAATTCTCTACTCATGGTTTCTGTCAATGAACAAAATTCTATTGAATTTTTTTTTTTAATTTTACACACATCTGTGGTCTATCTCCATTTATTTCTGAATAGTAATTAACATGTGAATTCACTACAGTTTGTTTATCCACACACCTGGTTTTGCATATTGCTTGTTTCATTGGTTTTCTAGATGTTAAGGAAAAGCATTATAAATATTCATTACAAGTCATTCTGGAGATAGTACTTCTCCAACTAAGATGCATGGATATAATAGTTGTTTAGTTATTTCTAAAGACCTAGAAAACTCTTTCTAATAGTTGTTATGACATTTTGCACACAAAAATTGTTTTATAATTCCATTTGCTTAACATTCTTAAAAGTTGTTTTGAGTTTTTTCATTTTATACAATTTCAATGGTTATGATCTCATTGTGATATTAATTTGGATTTTCTTATTGAATAATTATATTCCCCACTTCAGACTCTTATGGACATCATCTGTAATGGTGAAGAGTTCAGGTATATAGTTGTGTATCTTTTAAATTAGGTTCAGTTTACATTATATGTGTTTTGTCTACTGATTTTAGAAAATATTCTATAGAAGTACTTCATCAAATACAATTTTGGTAAAATCTGCAATTTATCTTTCTTCGAAAGACTTATATACATCACTTTTCAGATTGGTAGTCAGCTGCTAGTTGTCACCTTCTTCAGTAAATGTCATAGCTGTAGAGATTCAGTTTACTCAATATCATTCTCATCCTAGGATGGAAGAGAGGCAAGGAATGCTTGATATGGGAATACACAGCCAGAAAGAATTTTAAGTCTAAATTTCCTACAGAACCAGCCAACACTTTTATTAAGCCTTACTTTTTAGCTCAAATTCTGTCATGTTGAACACCAATTCATTTTCTTTCCCCTACAAGTATTTAGTCCATGGATGTAGTGTAAACTACCAGTGTATTAGACTTTATGATAGAACCTATGCCCAGGTATATAAACTTGTAACATGAGGTACCAGGAAAGGAAGCCTAAAGACCAGATAAAGAGGGAAGGCTTATTAGATCTGTATTGTTGAAAAATGGTTGGCACTGATGGCACTGTCATTCATTAAAGGTGAAACATGTCTGTTAGCCAGTGAAGGTTTTATTGCTGTCACTGCTCAGAGTAGCAAGAGCTGAGTGCAGGCTCAGCCTTTTCTTCAAGGTTCTGATTCTGTTATTTGTTGGTTGTTAATCCTTTTGTTGCGGGACTCACAGGGTACTGGAGCTTGCCATGAGGGTTCTGGCTGAGTCCTCTGACCATGTCTCCCACATGATTCTTTTAAATATGCTAAACATACACAGGGCTCCTGCCACCAACCTCAAGAGTTGCCTCATTGCACTTGCTTGAAATCAATACTGAAACTTTTCTATTTTAAAATAGATTTCTATCTCACTAGGATATTGTGTTTTCACCTTCTCCCAGACATTGAACCTAGAATTTGGCTTAAAAGACAAGACAGTACTCGCAGGCTTATGATACATCTATAAGGAAAGAAACTGACAATACTCCAAAGAAGGTATGAAACCTACCAAGCATTTTCAGCAGGAACTTGAATAGAATCTATGAGTTTTGATTATTAGGATAATTGCTAAAGGACAACCTAAAAATAAAAGACAAGCAACAGTTTATTGATTTGGGAATACTGTCTTGAGACAGACCCAGAGGCATAAAATAAAGATTGTTACAGAGAGGGGGAAATGATTCCTGAGGCCATCAGTAAAAGGAGAGATTAAAATGGAAAGAATGGTCATAGTGGATGGATATTCTTTAGGTAAGGCTGGAGAAAGACAAGTGATGTTCTTTTCCACAGGGCTATTAGAATGTAGGCCACTAGAATTGCACAAACGAGAGTTACAGTCATTAAAGGAATTTCATAGGTTCCTCCCATCTGCAGATCAGTACTAGGGGGTGCAATTATAAAACTAGTCTCACAGAACAATAGCTCTAGTACAACTTTTAAACTGTAAAAGCTAGTTGGTGGTAGATAGCTTTCTAAATAAATGGAAACACAACAATAATACACCATCCCAAAAGTAGAACAGTTGAAGAATAGAAAAGGTGTTATACATACATATAGAGAGATGTTGCTTAAAATCAGATCACCATGGGGAAATCAGATGAATCCATAAGTGTATTACTCAACTTGTATAGTCAAATTTAAAATTTAAACATAGTAGATGGAGAATAGTGCCCTTCTATTAAGCCATAATCCTTTGGCCAGGGGATTTAGCTCAGTGGTTTCAGCACCTGCTTAGCAAGAAGAAGGTCTTGTGTTCAATCCCCAGTAACCACATACAACAAAAGTTAGGCATGGTGACTCACGTCCACCAGCTATCAGTACCACATTCCACAATGTTGGGCATGGTGGGCTCACACCTGTAATCTCAGCACTTGGGAAGAAGAGGCAGGAGGATTGCTGTGAGTTCAAGGCTCTGCTAGGCTACATAGTGAATTCGGGGCCAGCTTCACATACAAAGCAATATCCTGTCTCAAAAAAAAAAGTCATTATCCTTGGCTATATTTTTAAACTGAAATACTTCTACAATCTGAAAAAAAAAAAAAAGATTGAGATTGCGAGAGAAGGAATCAGTAATATTTCAGCAAATCTAAGTGAAAATAATCACCTAATCACACAGGGAGGAAAGAGTAGTATCTAAATATTTCAAGCTCTATTGAATAAAGAGTCTATCATAATTATCTCAAAACTCAAATCACTTTCATGGTCAGTATCCCAAAACAGATTTGGGGTTAAGTAATAAGGAAAACAAACATTCTGACAAGGGTCTTGTTCACCTTGTTTCCATTCATGGATCCCTCCAGTAGACATTCCCTCGAAGTAAAATGAGAAGGGACATAGTCAAAGATTGGCAAAAATCTCCTTTGGGGGTGCTGGCTTCCAGACTCACAGTAATTATCTTTTAAATTATCAAATGAAGACTTACTGCCCTTCACTAGTCAAAATAACAAGAAAAGCTGTGTTATATCTGAACATGTTGGCTAATTTTTTATATCTGAAGTTTACATTTTACTGATCATTCTCATGTATCATTTCATTCATAAATTGCACCCCTTGCAGAACCAAAAACTCTGGTAAATGAAAGTAGATTACTAAACACTCAATCAGAAATACCCAAAGAACAACCACTGTGATAATTAATCAGACCATATCAGTTGACCTTCAAATGTTCATTAGGATTATATAGTTGTAAAATGAAGAATTTCCCCCTGATATTCAGAAAAGAATTTTAGCACCACTATGAATTAACACAGAATGGTAAAAAAATACACATTGATATTTTTCTTCAATTTTCCTTTCCCTTCTTTCCTCTCCCCTGCCCCCTCTCCCTAGTTGACCTTCCCTTTAAAATCAGGTAAATGTGCAGATTTTCAATGATGAATGAAATTATAAGTTACACCTAAAATGTACCAGTAAATTCAAAAGTTTTTTTAGAAAAGTTTTTCTTGGACTTTATTATGTTTCTCTTTTTTTTTTCTGTAAACAATCAGAGATCTGATCATCTGACTATTAGAAAGAACAGCATCTTAGTACACTACATTGAATGTGTCATACTCCTTGGACTAGAAGATGAAGCTCTATCAGATTCAACCTTTGCTGTATAGTCTAGATGCACACATTCGAGAAGATAGGACTCAAACCACAAGAGGATTCCGGAACCTGTTATTTCTGCACAGTCTTTAGAGCCTGATTAGTTAAGCACCACGCAATGACAGACTAACAATTTTCTGGAGTTAGTTATTGCTCTGAAGATTGTTATTGTGTAACAAAGTGCACACCTAGTAGGGCTCTTTGGTTTGGGGGAATTACACTGCTTTATAGTAATATCACTTGATTTCTTGTGCTTAGCAGTATAAAAACCCAGCTCAGTTGTATAGACCCTGAAACAGGACAATGTTCTGCATTGTATCAAGCAGTTTCTATGACCATATCTATATATCTATATCTATATATCTATATCTGTATCTATCTATCATCTATCTATCTATAATCTATCTATCTATATCTATGAAAGTAATAGTTCAAAATGTATGAGAAATATCTGAGGGGGAATCACAACACAGATATCTAGATTGCTAAGGAGAGTCAACCATTGACAAGACAAAATTCCACCACTTTTGAGAACTGACTTCCAACATTGCAGCTTATTCTTCACCAAATAAACTTTATCATCAAGTGACAATGTGGCAAATATCATCTAATGTGACCTGATTTCTGTCAAGCTCACTGAATAGTGTCAGTCATGCCTCATGTCAGTCTGTTGTACTTTCAACATGAAAATAGGAGATTTAGAGAGAAAGAACTCCTGTGTGGGGCTCCTGAAGCTGAAGAGGATCATCGCATCAGCCATCACCTCTATGCCAATGCCCTTGTTGCTGCACACTCAGAGAACACTTGGGGAATCTGCAATAATCAAAGGAAAAGCTTACTCACAGTTGGGCTAATGCAACATATGGTACATGCAACTGCACAACTGTTACACACAGAAGACAGAAACAGAAGAATATACCCCATGAGTAGAGAGTCGTTCAACTCTTCATCACTTTATATGGCAGGAGTGTTGGCTGAAGTTAAGATAACTGATGCATTTGGAGTCACTTGTAAGGGGTTTGGCTATAGCTCGACAGCACAGTACTGGTTTAGCACATGCGAGTGTTTTTGATTCCTAGTCCTAAAACAGATCAACTTCAAGTGGGTTGTTTAGTTACTGAGAGGACAGAAAAGAATGAGAAAGAAACCTAGGAGGATTGCGAGTATGACTTTAAGTGCCAGATTATGATAGAAAAAAAAAAGTGTCATGATCTTGGTATCATTACCATTCATCAGAAGAGGTACTCAGAAAAAAGACACAGAAGAAATATGTAGACAAAAATGTACACTTCAGTTTTCATTCTTCATTAAATATTTGAGAAACATCATATTTCACACAATATAGACTTACACAAACTCAAGAAAAACATGACTATATATTTTAGTTATTTTCTTGTCACCAAAATGGGTATCTGACATCCATAACTCCAAAGAGTTACAGGTGATTTTGACTCACAGTTTGTAGAGGTTTCAGCTCATAGCTGGCTGCCTCCGAGGCTGTGGGACATGGCAGAGGGGCCTGACAGGGAGAAAGGTCATGGCTTGGTAGACAGAGAGCAGAGAGCCATCAAAAGAAGAGGGAGGAATGCAGCCAGGGAGTGAAGGAAGGAGGGAGACCTGCCAGGCCATGCCCCTAGGGACCCACGTGATCTTACCAGGCTTCATCTCACAGTGTCACATTTGCCTAATGCATGGACCAGTATCACACAGCCACAATCAAGTCACAGCCCAAAGCCCAGTGAATGCATGATGCTTTGTGGAGACATCTAGATACAAACCTTAAGATGGCAACTGAAGAATGCTCTGAGAACTTACAAGACCTAGACCACTTCGCCAATTCTCCTCTTTCAGGTAGATTTGAAATATAACTGTTATCTTGAAGTGAGGGCTCCATGGGTTCTTCACATTGCAATTAATTTAATGTCATGTAGAGGTGACTGCTGAAAAGATTTTGCTGATTGCATTTCCCATAATGCATTTCCTCAAGGCCAGCCCCAACCTCGGCTGGCATTTGGAACTGATAAATCAATTCAGAAGAGAATGATCTGAGTCATTCTCACTCTTGAGTCATTCATTCCATAGTGTGTTCTCTCTGAGGAAATTTTAGTGCTTATCACCTCCCAACTAACATATATTTACAACACGACATTCTGATACATCTAGTTGTTCCTAGTGTGTACCAGAGAATTGTCTCATCATGGTCCACCATATAGTTAAAAGCAGAAAGTGTCATGGCAGTTCAACTGGCCAATATCCATCATTCAGTCAGATTTTTACCTCCAAACTGAACTCAATATGTCATTCCTCTGCCCTAAAAAAGCTACTATACTGAAAGCAAAGTCATTCAAATAGTCTCCACCTGTAGAACTAATTATATATAAAGTCATCTTCATGCCTTCAGTGAAAACTGGGAGGTATTTCAGACATGGAAAGCTAAATGAGAATTATAACTGGGTAGTTCTTAGTTAGACCTGTAGGTTACAGTAAACATTCAGCTTATGAATGAGTTCTGTTCAGGATAATTGTTGGCCAGATTTCTTCAGAAGTGAACACAGCAAGTCTTACATATGACACCTTTGACATTTCGCCACTCTAACATTTGTAATTTGGAAACTTTTCAAGACAGTCTACAATCTGCAAAATTAATTATATTACTTTTGTTACTCAGTTGCTCTGAAGTTGCACAAAACTGGATGAAAGCAACATATTTTAATTATCAAGGAAAAGGTTTAAGTTACTGTATTTAGACATTTATGTATATATGAATCTATATGACCCTAAATTTTCTTAACTATAAATCATAATAATGGTAGGAATATCAACAGATGTTTTGTGACTCATGATAATAATGTGCTGCTTCTGTAAGGCATTACTTTTATTTCTCAGTTTATTTCTTTTTAATTGGAAATTGTACTCTGAGATAAATCATTCTGGGAATTTGGATTACTCTATGTTGACCAACAGATGGATCAACAAATAGCAGATGGTTCCGCGAGCAGCTCTGTCATCTTAGTGTTTAACATGCTTTGCGTGTCAAGGGTATCGCAGCCTGGCCTCTGCACTTGGGCACCACGCCAGCTGCTGACCTGGTTCTGTGCCTGATTTTGTAACGGAATTCAGTTCTCAGACATGCTTCTTACATCTTCCCCGTGCATGTACAGCTCGCCGCTAAATGACAAATTTCCAGACTGTGTTTTTGTACAAAGAAAAAGTTTTTAATAAGACTCTGTCCTAGTCGGTAGCACAAGTTAAACCTTTGTGTGGTATACTTTGCTATTTTAATCACTACAGCGCTGCTAGCTTTTAGATGCAGAATGCTAATGTATTTTCCTTTTAATTTAATAACCCTAAATAAGTTTTTCTGTAATTTTAAAGATAGCACGTTTCTTGTAAGCCCCTGTGCACAAGTACACATAACACAGAGATTGCTATTAAGTCACTTAAATATCAGCTAAATTAAAATAAAACACAGGCTTCAGTGTTGTTCTAAAATCACAAAAACTCTTATACCCATATATAGGGATATTTTTACACAGATAAAACCCTCTTATGTTTTGCATGATGTTTTTAGCTAACGGTATTAAAGAAAACATTAGCATCTCAACAGGTTAAAAATCTATTATTTATCCCCTGAATATTATTGCAGCATGTTCATTTAAAGTATAACTAATTCTTTATTTCAGCTTTTTACTTGGACTCAATATTGTTGATGACAATAAAAAATACCTTTGGACACATGCTTTTTCTCATTTAACTTATGCAGTACTTATATATCAGAGCCTGTGCTGACTGCTTTATTTGAATTTACATCTAAATTCTTCCTGCTGACATTTTATTATTCATTGATTATTGATAAGGAAACTGTAGAGCTTACGATACACTGGTTAATCAGAACAGAAACTATTGTATATGGAGAAACTGGTTCTTTGGCACAAATTTTCATCAGCCTGAGAAATCTGTCTAAAAGTACTACCTTGCTGACAAATCCATGCCTGTGTATTTTTTTCCTCAAATAACTTCTTACCTTTTCAAGTAGTCTGCCATATAATTCACTTAACCTAATATATTTTCTGGCTCTTGTTCCACAGTTTAGTCTTTGCTCAATGAAGTGCCTGGTGTGCTGCCACTTTGCATAGGTTCTCTTCCAGCTTTGCATTTTGTCCACAATTTGGACAAAGTTCACTAGGGAGAACTGGGTTCTAGAAAAGTGTAATGGTGCAAATTTCTACTAAGTGCCTCCTTTTTATGCTGCAGATGCTTCGACAATTTTATGAGGATATTAGTTATAAAGTAGGAAAAGAGTCACATTGAGACAAGGCTGCAGGGACAAACAAACCCTTCACCGAGTGGGAATTTAGATTGGTGCAACCACTGTGGAGATCCAGGTGGAGATTACTCAAAAACTATGAGTAGGGATCCCACTTGACCTTACTATTCTGCTACTAGCAATATACATGAAAGAGAATAAATACAGTATCTTTTTTCTGGTATGAGGAACTGAAGATGTAAATGAATTATAGAATGTATGATTGATATTGTGAAACAGAATACATTCGAAGGAAAAAGGGGATAAGGATAAGTAAAGAACTGAAAGAAAATGTTTGCTGGTAAAATAAAGGAAGCAAGGCTTATGTGTATGGGACAAGGGGATTGCAAAGTGGACAGAGGAATAGGAAAAATAGAGAATTTAAATATATCATATACCGGTACAGATTCTCAATGTTGAGTGTGATCATGATGTGTATATAAAATGTATATATATATATGTAGCTCAGTGGTGCCACAAAGCCTGGTCCTGAGTTTGATCCTCTGTATGAAAAAAAAGATACCCACTGAACTTCCTGTAAACAGTACCTGCAAATATCCTTGACTGAAGTTTTCTCAAAGAAAACAATTTGAATAAATGGTATTAATAAGGTTATGTTTCTGTTTTCATCTAGCCACAAAAATATATAAATAACACAAAACAGTAAGCTAGGATATTTATTATTCATCGTATTAATGTTCCATTAGCCAAATAATAATATTAGATAAATATAAATTACATCTCATTGATATAGTACTTCAAGGACTTAACTGTAATTTTCTATATATAAAGTTGTATCATCAATTCTAAATACTAATTCACATACTAGTAGATCATCAACTAAGAAATTGTCCTAGAATAAACATCCAAAGATCAAGACAATTTATGGACCAATACATTAGCCAATTATAGGTATCACTTTGCATTGTATTTTATTCCATAGTGTTCCTATGGAGCACAAATAAAATAAGAAAAATCATTGCATATGTATAGTTATTAGAATAGATAGAAAGCAGTTGATATTTAGTAGTGAATTTGATTTTTAAATGAGACAAAATATTATTTTCACACATACAAACAAGTAGATTTCATGTTCTTTCTGTCCCTACCTGAAATTTTCCTTATTAGATTCATTTGAGTGACTGACAAGAAGTTCATTGATAATTGTCAACAGGGAAATATAAGGGATTATTAGTTACTACATTTAATTTTATATTTACATTGTTCAATTTAATATTAAAAATTGAAAATTGAATTGGATTAAAGCCTACACACAAACCCAGGTATTCCACAAAATAATGATTACCTTGGAAACTGATATTAAAGCAGCCTGCTTATTTAATTTCAAAGGAAAAAAGAAAAGAGATGTGGAATTTAAGGTGAGCAACAGAAATTTGAATCTCAACCTAGTGCTTTGTAATAATGTGCAATGTTTACATTACTATAACTTTTTATGTGCATTATCTTAATAAAAATAGCAATTTTCTTCCTCATTATTGGAATTTAAAATAATACATATCACAATGCTCTGAGGATTGTAATTTCTTAATAAACACTACAATTAAAGTGAGTAACTAGGACAGAGTATGCGAGGCTGATCTTGGGCTGATCACCAACACCACTGTGAACAGTCACTATAATCTGACCAAAGGGCTGGCTCATAAATGACACGATACTACTGGGAAATTCTTCCCTTGCTCTTCTACTCTTGTTCTGTATCAAACAAAGAGACTATTTGGCAACATATCCATGATCCGGTACTTACTCTTTAGAAATCCAAATTTCAGAATTATCTTTGGATTTGCAATTATTTTCTCAAGAAAATAAATTGACTTAAACTGATAACTTTATAATAAACTGTTTCTCCTGTCAAAACTTAGAAAAAAATCTTATTTATACATAAAGTTCATGTAACATAAAGTTGAATATAAGAATATACGATATATATTGCCTAGAATTGTGAAGTTATTAACCTGTTAGGCACAATTTCTAAGTAATGCTACTGGCTGTGATTATAAATTTTATTATTGCTTTTAAAACTTTGCTAAGTTTTTGAAATATGTTTCATCCTGGAACCTCTAGAAGTTGCCTCTCAAAGATGAGCTTGAGTCAAAGTAGTTTACTTGGAAAATTATGTGATACCCTCTGCCATGTCCTTGTTTCCTAGAATTGCTTTTGCTTTTCTAGGTCTCTTGTGGTTCTAGATGAATTTTTAGATTATTTTTCAAGTTTTGTGAAATATGCTGTTTGGATTTGAATCCAATTTGCATTGAATCTACATAGTAGTTGTGGGAGCAAAGCCATTTTAATGACATTGTTTATTTAAGTAAATGCAAAAGAATTGACTATCCCTGTACACTGTTGGATCATAGTGTCCTGAAATTGGAGCTCAATAACAAAATGATTTTTCTTTATTATGAGATTTATTTTGGTCTGTTTACTGATAGCCATAGAAACATTTTTTGGGTAGAGATCTCTCATTTGAAAACTCAGGAAGTCAGTGAGCAGGATGTGCAGCCACCAGAGATGACTCTGCAGCCCTCACACTCTGTGCCAGTTTCATGTACAGTTCCCGGAAGCTTTGTGTTGATGCCAGCAGCACAGGAGTGGCTGCTGGGCTAAATTTACATATACAATCTTTTAATTACACTTATGAAAATAAAAATCCATAATGTTTATTATGAGTCTAAAGAAATAAACTGTTATGCAATATTTGATTAATTGAACTATGTAAAAATTTTAACTAATGTAATTTAAGTTATATTACCTAGTGTGTTTTTAAATGGCCGTTAATTTGTCTGAAATGAAAAAAAACTTAAAATTTTTAAATTCTCAATTTTTTGTACAATGATACTTGATTCCATATAAATTATGATTATAATTATAATTATGTATATAAATAATGCCCTCCATGAGCCCTATTAATTTTATTTATGAAGGCAAAAAGGAGCTAATAAATACACCTCTGTGCTAATATGTAAAGTTTAGAGTTCTTGAAATCAAATGCTTTTG
This sequence comes from Petromus typicus, assembly GCA_004026965.1. Lineage (NCBI taxonomy): Eukaryota > Metazoa > Chordata > Mammalia > Rodentia > Petromuridae > Petromus > Petromus typicus. Next base: position 36,011 of record PVIR01004455.1, on the reverse strand, counting down.
CCTTCATACTTTGTTTTAATTCTACAATACAACAAACCCTAGAAAATTATGCAAAACATATTTGTAAACAAAATAAAATAGACTGAAAGTTTATTGGGATATATATGTAAATAGAGGCATAAGAATAGATGACTAAGGGAAGGAAAAGACTTGTCTTTCTCAGAAAATGTATTATGACCCAGTGTATGAGAAACACTTTTGGATTATTTGTCTGTCTATTGGTCTATCAGTCATTAACCTGGTATTCAATATGTCATTCATTACATCTACCTATAAAGGAGAAATAATTTTCTTTACATCTTAAAGTATCTGAACAAGTATAAGTCAATGATTAATGCTACACAAAGTTCTCTGTTAAAGATTTTTACTAATTAGATTGGGCAGAGGGACAGTAAGCTAGAAAACAAGAAAACATTGAGAACCATTTAATTAGCAAATAGCAAGGAGACCAGAAGACGGAATGAGGGAGAGAAGAGATGGGTAGAGGATGAAAAGGAAATGAAATGCATTATATGCATGCACCAACTCCCCGCAAAAGAAAAGAGAATAGTTTAATCCTGTGTTAAGAGGACACAAAATGATTGAAGTATTGTAGGAAACTTTCCAAAAAATCAGTCTAAAAAGCCAACAACAAGAAGTGGAATTATATGTGAAATTGTAGATCAAGTTCTATATAGAAGTGATGAAGTTAAGCATTTAGCATGCATATATGAAGAGTAAAATTTTGCTTTTAATTGTTAAGAGGAAAGCGAGCTCTGTTTATTTAAACCAAAAATTATTTTAAATAATCAAGAAATATTCCAAGAGAAATAAATGAAATGTTAACCTTGTACTGTAAAAGAAGTCATCTTGTCTTTACATAGTCATCTTCTCTTTACAATAATTCAAATGAGCTTTTGCTGAAACTATGGAGAAAAAGACAAATTTTCCACTTATTAGAACAAAATAATAACTCACGAAGTAATTCTATTAAATATTTGCATCACAATTATGCAAATTAAAAGGAAGAAAACAAAAAGAACCTTCTAGCTATCATTGAAGATCCCCTGAGCTTTCTAAGCAAACTGATGGTGTTCCGTAAAATATCATTAGAGAATAAATGGCAATCTGCCGCTAAAACAAAAGCTTCTGCCGCTCATGAGAAAATTATAAGATAATATTCATTTGGCTGTAATCATCCACCAAAATGATGCCCTAGGGACAGCTGAAAAGTAATGTATTCCAAACTATTTACCTATTTTATTAAAATGATACATTTATATATCTCCTGAACACAGTCTAACCGCCTGAAACTGCCCTTTACCATCAGCTTGTGCCAGTGACACACAAATTCATCTGGAAATACAGTTTCTGAAAATAAATAACACTATTATGCAAGCTTAGTATGATGATGATATCTAGTAAATTTTCAGTTAGGATTTTTTTTTTTTTTGCAATTGTGCATTCTAGTTATTTTTGCATATGTACAAATTAATATTTTTCTTTAAAAAAAGCAAAAAAAAAAAACCCCAAAAAACAAAAAAACAAAAAAGCAGAGGTCAGAAGTGGTCCTTAACCTATTTGGCTGCACGTGATCTCTTTTAGTACTGATTGCATGCTTATAAATTATTTACACATAGTAATCTGAGTCACTTTTTTTCTGTTCTAAATTATTCTGCAACTTTTCTTTGCACCTAAAAAGAGCTTCAGACAGAAGGATCGGAGATAGCCTTATCCGGGCCAGCTCTGTTTATTAACATTGGTTTTAAAGAAAATATCCATTGTGCATATGACGCAATCTCAGTGATGGTTTTCTTTGTTTAACCCGCTTGCTGCACAGAGTCATTTCCGCAGCTGACTACTGACCTTCCGGCTCGCTCTCCCGCAGTCTGCCCGAGAGCAGGGGTCGCTTCTCATAGACTCCTGCCAGTCTTGGTACTCATTCCTGTCTTTTATATTCAATCTTCTTCAAGTTAATCTTCAAGCAATCGAAATGTCATTTTTGTTTTTCTTATTGTACTTTCCTTTGTCGTTATACCTTCAATGTAGATTATTGATTCTTTTCTTAAGGTGTAAATTAGAATACATGTTTATATGCAAGCGCAGAATTTTTAAGTTTTGATTTCTTATGTGAAATTTAGATTGATATAGCAAAGGATTTGTTCAAAATCCCCATTCAGATGAAACAAAATTCTTCAATAGTCTTGGATGGAGAGCTTTTGGAGCCCTTATGTCTTGTTGGAAGGAATACGAGTTAATATAATTATTATGCAAACAATTTGGAGTTTCTTCAGAAACTAACAAATATAAAACAGTAATTTCCTGAAATAATGATTATATATATGTATGTATGTAAACATATATGTGTATATATACATGTGTATGTGTATATGTGCATATATGTATATATGTGTATATATGTATATATGCATATATGTGTATATATACATATACATATATATATGAACATCAGTAATTGAAAAACATCTCTTCAGAAGTCAGTCAAGAATTATGTATAGTATCTGAGTTAGAGATACAAGGGACCACTGATGAATGATAAAAGTTATTTAAAAAATCTGTGGTGTACAGTGCCTGGTGTGGTGGCTCTTGCATGTAATCTCAGCACTTGAAAAGTAGAAGCAGGAGAATTGCTATGAGTTGCAGGCTTGCCTGGGCTACATACTGAATTCAGGGTCAGCTTGAACTACAAAGTGAGACCCTGGCCAAATATATGTGTATGTATGTATGTATATATATATATATATATATATATATATATATATATATATATATATATGGTGTATATGGTCTATAAAGTACCATTTATTAAAAAAGAAAAATAGAAAGAAATCCTGACATTCCCACAAGAAATGCAGGGGATATTATGCTAAATGAAATGAGATACAGAGAGACAAATGCTATTAAATCAAAAATATGTGAAACCTAAAACACCTTGAAATCACAAAAGTGGAATCTGGAATTTTTGCCAGGACCCGGGAATCGGGGCAATGCAGAAGCCTCGGTCAGAATACGGTCTTCCCGCGTCAGGTAGCGAGTTCTAAGCCTGGAGTGTGGTGAGCTGCAGGGCACGTTCAGCCTGTTGCAGCCTCTGGGCTCAGTTCTCCACGTGAAAACAAAACCCTTGGCATCCAGGGATCTAAAATGTAGCAAGAGTGGTGAATCTTGTCATAACCTTTTACAACACATTCATTTTTTTTAGCTCTCAGTTATTTGATCTGTTCTAAAAATTTCACCAGAACTAATTTTGTAGTCAAAATGACATTTTAATATGCACGGATAGGTTAGAATTTGACTACTAAGAATTGCCACTTTAAAAAGCTGAAAACTGGCATCAGAGCAGATGTTATGTTAATATATCTTGCGAATAAACTTTTCTACCTAACTATGTGGAATTCCTAGACGTATTGGGTCCATCCTCTCGCAAAGTACATGGGATCCCAATTGTGACTGATCTTAGCTTATTTTCCCGTGACACAAAGTTTGGGTCTTAACGAGCAAAGCTGTCTACTAGACAGGCACAAATACTAGAGGGAAGCTAGTGACATAACTCTCAACAGAATCCAAAGATTCAGAGGATATAGGGAGTGCCTTGGAGTGAGAGAAAATGAAAATCAAGGTGTGCCATGTACAGGCACGTATTCTCAATGTAATATATGATCATAATTTACTGTAAAATGATCAAAAAAATCAATTTTAAAAAAGAAAGATAGAGGAAATAGTAAAAATGTAGCTTCATGTTAGATTTGTATACCATATTTTGTTCTTGTTTTCCTAGAGTATATCATTGTTTCACAACTTTTCATATTTTTTCTTGTGTAGTATAAAGCAATACAAAAAGCTTGTATAATAATAAATACGTATCAAAAATATTTTAAGTAAAAAGAAATTTATTTCTTAAATTTCATTGTATGCAAATATACATGTTTCCTGGTAGTTAAAAGCTTCTATATTTGACTGGTTATTCTACAGTAATTATGTGATTGTATTTTTACTTTTGTTTTTCCTCATCCTCAACATTGTTCTTAAATGAATATTTTATCTTGGCATGTGAGTAGGAACATATGCATGTTTGTCTGTATAATTATTTGTATATATATTTCAGATCACATTGAGAACAAGTATTTAATTGAGCATTGCACTTGAATAATTTACACTCAGAATATAACATAGAGTTACACTGCAATGATGTATCATTTTTCAGAGATTTTTCTACTTTATACAAGGAAAAAATATCAAATAAGATGAACATCATTGCTAGAAAAATTAGAAGTATCTCGTCTTACATAAAAATGAACACTAGCTATTTGAAATTATATTTCAAAATCACCTTTACTTATTAACTGTTATATTCAGAATGATTCCATATGCTTTGAAAATTATCCGTGTTAAATATGTCTTTATTTATTACCTTCCACGGGAAAACTCTATTATTTACCAATCCGATCATCTATCTATGAATGAACACAAATGTATAAATGTTAGGAAAATTACAGTCAAGATAATTTAAAAATATATGTTGTTTTCTTGAAAAAGTCATACTTCCCTGAAATATTTAATATAATCTAATGCAACCAACATTCTTATTGTATCTTATGAGTTATAGCACACAAGTAGGGGTAGATGTTCTCACTGTGTTTAGAGACCGTATCCTCATATTGAATGTTTTTTCTTTCTTAACTTTAAGTAAGCAGCTCGCTAAGCATATGTATCACATAATTTCTCTTATATTAAAAAATTCAAATGTAGATAAAGAGTAAAATAAAACAATAAATTTTTGAAAGAGAGTTAGCTCTTTGAAGAAAAGTGGAAGGAGAAAAAGGGTAGGGATGAAAAGAAATAAGATGTGTTACATGAACTAACTCTACATGAGGGATTTAATCCTTATACACTATAAACACATACAGTAAAAGCAAAATTAATAAGTGATCCTGGTTGTCAAATGTTTTATGTATAAAATAAAATATGAGTGAGTGTCACAGTATACATGTTTATTTCTGTAATTTCTTTGTGTATAAGATAGTAAGATTCTCCATCAATAATTTCTCTTTTCAAAAACACACTGATATATTAATGTTATGTATAATTTAACATAGGGTTTCATTTTTAAAAATAAATCTCCAATGATGGTATTTGTCAATGTAAAGATCACTAAAATAAAAGTAATGATAGTCCATGAACCTCTTAAAAATCAGTTTAATGGGGCAAAAACCTGTTCAGATTAAATTATTTAAGAAAAACATACTTTCCTTCAGTCTTATTTAAATTTCACTCTCCTCCTTTCTTTTCAACCACATTCCATTCTAATGGGAAAGTGACTTCTGCAGGCTGAAGTTTGAACTCCTTGAAATCCACGCCTATAACTCTGGACTGCTATGGTGAAATGACGACATGGGCTCTTCGGAATGCGAGGGAGCAACGGAAGTAGTGCCTCAGCAAACAGACGAAGCACTCCTCTAACAGAGCCTGAGTCAGCCAATCAAATCTCAGGGATTTTACAGTACATGGCAACTGAAATTCGACAGTACATTGCTATCTCAGTTCTAAATTAGGTTGCATCATGGTGCATCACATTTTACAAAATATTATTTTATTGCTGTAGGCAATATGATTGGAAATATGGAAAAGGACAGTTAGACAGCATCATCTGAAGAAAATACGTATACGGATGCAAAAGGTTACACTGTTTCCACAGCACTTGGGTGGGTCAAGGAAAGAACGGCCACCAGTCCAGCTCCTCCCACTTCTGGAAGGGCCATCCCAATGCTGCAGCTTCTAAAATGGAAGTTAGAGTCTTGTCGGAGAATCTCTCACAACATATGCATATATTTGCATGACTCAATGCACATCAATGTAGCATTTCTATGAGAAATCTAGTTTTATGTTCCTGTGTGTGTGTGTGTGTGTGTGTGTGTGTGTGTGTGTGTTACTCTACTGAGTCTGTTGTCTTAATATTTGGATACTGTGTAGCTTCACATGTCTGTGTCTCTGTTTCCATTTGGTTCATGGGTCTTATCCATTTTTTCATGTAACTTTCTAATGTCAGTTATAAGTATCTAGCTTCCCCTTCTAACAGCTTCAAAGTCTTTGTCTATTTTTCATGCTGTCCTGTTAACTCATTTGTCTCTAGAGAAGACTTTCCTCACAATATTATGTGTAGAACAATATAATGTGTGTGTAATGATATATATGTGTGTGTGTACAAACAAGGAAGTAATATATATTGCATACATGTATATGTTATATATGATATACATATATATATATCATGTGTGTATGTGTGTATGTGTCATTTGTTGTACCATGTAGGAGCCAGTGCTTGCATCCGAGGTCTTGTGTGATTCTTATTTTTGTCACAGTTTATGCCTTTGTAAATTTAGCTTTCTAATTGGTTAAAAAGCTGATTTTTAAAATTTAACCAAGATTTTTATGGTTACTCATACAAAATATATTTATTATCATGCATTAGTATCTTTATATATCATCTATGTAGTCATGCTGATTTTTAATTACTTCTTTATAATTTGCCTGAAAATATTATCCAGGATTTTGTTATATTCTGTCTGAGAGTATCAGACAAAGATTGCATTATTTTGTATTTGAGTATACTTTATTTAAAATTAAAAGAATGAGAACGTGTTATTAACATTTAAATTAATTTGCATCTTCAGACATTTCCTCTATGTCTAATACTAATCCTGGCATGGAGCAATCAAAGAAGCAGAACTCTGTAAATTAAATTTCAAGATAACAATATAACAGGTATGTATGCTCTGATGTTTTATAAGAATTAGGAGTTATTTTTATTGGTTCATGTGTATGAAGTAGAGGTTAAATGTCAGACATTTTAATAATTCTAAATAATAAAAATGTAAATTAATCAATTATGAACTTTTCCTTGCCAACTTGTATTTTTACATGAGCAAGAATTAAACAAAAATAAAAAATGTTATAGAAGGACTCAGATATAGCTCAGTGGTTCCGGCACCTGCTTTCCAAGTGTAACGTGCTGGGTTGTGGCCCCAGTAACCCCATGCAAAAATGCTGGGTGTGAAGACTCACGCCCACCAGCAATCAGAACCATATACCATGGTGCCAGGCGTGGTGGCTCATGCCCGTAATACCAGCACTTGGGAGGCAGAGGGGGAGGATTGCTATGAGTTCAAGGCTGAGCTCAAGGCCAGTCTAACTACAAGAGCTAGACCCTGTTTCTAAAAAAAACCAAAAGCTATGGTAATAAAAAATATTGATATTAAACTTCAACATAATTCAGCACGTTATATGGTTTCTATCATTATTTTAAATAATTATAACACTAGATTCAGATATATTAAAGAAATAAATTATTATGCTTTTAGCATAAAATTTTTAAATTAAAATTAAAAGTCAATGTCTGATTAAATTATTTTGACATTAATTTGACCACACTGCTTATTTCTTTAACCCAAAATAGCAGCAAACAAGGATACAATATTCCCATAACCATAAAATGAGTGCTCCCTTAATATAGAATTCATCACATGTTTTCCTACACACTTATATTTATTTAAAATAAGTTATTTTATGATAAAATAAAAATTTTTTATTACTGTGAAAATACTGCTTATATTGAGTGTCTATTAAAGGATTTCCTTTATGATTTTCAAGGTGCAGTCAGAAAGAGACATGGCTAACATAAATTGTGAGTTCACTTTAACAGGGTATCATTAAATTAAAAAAAAATTAGTAATCACTGCAAGTTAGCAAATCTTTCAAATCTCATTAAAGATATTTGTTTGCGTGTGACCCTTCTTTGTATTCTTTAATTAATGTGTATGGCTTTGAAGAAAGTGATAATTAGTTCCTCTGTAATTTTGTGGCAGTAATGATTATCATTAAACATATTTCAATAGAGTTTTCAGATTTAATTAGAATATGGCACTCACTATCTGAAAGAATTTTAATTCAACTGAGATAACTTCTGATTATCTTAAATCATCCTTATATTTACATTTGAGAAATACTTATTAGACTTAAAATAATAAATGTAAATAAGAATGAAATGTGCTTATAGTTTTATATTTTCAAGACTATATGAAGCTCTATGCTTTTGATTTTTAAAATATTTTGAAAATTTCTAAAAATTTGAGAAGACATTTTATAAGGTTCCCTGTGTAGCCTGTGAATTTATGCTAAAGCATGCAGGAACTACAAGAGAGGAAGATTGTTTGTCCTCGCATTTTAAAGAGCTTGAAATAGTTATTTGTAGAGTTAAATAACTTGTTACACAGATCAGACTGTCACCTGCTCCAGCTTCTTTTTTATCAGTTCCTATTTCTCATTTGTCAGTTGATGACATTTTAATTTGGCATATTTATAAATATAGCATTCTGATCAATTTCTTTTTTTTTAATTTGAATGTTCACTGGCACGTTATATATACACTTCATGGTCACATTCAACGTGGAGAATTTGTACCAGTATATGCCTTAACATAATTCTCTTTCTTCCATTCCTCTACCCAGCCTACAACTTCCATGCGCTGTACACATTAGCTTTATTTCCGTTTTCTACCATCACATTTTTTCTCCTTGTTATTACCCCTACATCCCACTTCCCTTTCAATATTTTCTGTTTCAAACTACCTATCATATGTTCTAGAACTCATTTACATCTTCAATTTCTCATACCTGCGAAAAGATACAATAAATAGACATCTGTGACTTATTTATTTCACTTATCAGTGTGTCCTCAAGGTACGTTCATTTGAGTATGAATGACTCGAACTTATCATTCTTCATTCAGAGTAATACTCCATTTTATAGAAAAACTACATCTTTTTATCCAGTCTAGAATTGATGGGCATTTGGGTTATTTCCAAGATTTAGCTGCCACAAACTGAGATGTTGTCAACATGGGTGCACACGTTTCAGATACACGTTTCTGTGATATGAATCTTTAATTCTTTTATATTCCTAGCAGGGGAGGCTTCCGGTAATCTCTGTCCCTCCTTCCCCTCCTTTCTTCTTCTTTTTTCCTCTGGTTGTGTCCTTCCATCCCCTGTTGGAAGTAGAGTGGATTTTTGTACAATCCTCCCATGGACCTTCTGATATCAGATACAGCTTCTGGAACAAAGTTATTGGAAATTTGAAAAAACCTAAAAGTCTGCCTAAGATTATAAATAATAGGACCCAGGGAATAACCTTCACAGAGAGTATGAAATAAGAAAACAGTGGTTCTGGTGCCTGCCTCGCAAGCTCAAGGGTCCTTGTTGGATCCCTGGTAACCACATACAACAATACCAGGGGTGGAGACTCACACTCATCAGCCATCAGAACCACATACCACAGGGCAGGGCGTGGTGTCTCACACCTGTAATCCCAGCACACAGGACACAGAGGCAGGAGGATTGCTGAGTTCTAGGCTGAGCTCAGGACCAGCCTGAGCTACAAAGTGAGAGCCTGTCTCAATAAATAATAAATAAATAAACATAATAAAAAATAATAAAACAAAGGAGAAAGGACTCTAGATAGACAGGATAATAAAACCAGCAGCAGTGAGATGATTAAACTAAGCCTGGAGTGTTATATACGCTAAAATAAAAGTTGGTGATACACAGGAAGCTATCAATGTATCCAATGACAAGCGAGTCATTTTTAAGCACCTATAGGTCTAACATATATGATAGTACATGTCAAGCTTATCAGGAATTTGCCCATCCTAACACATTGGTTCCCTTCTTTCTATAGACTTTCTGTCTGAAGTAGGTCTACACTATCATGGAAAAAAAGTTTTAACAAAAAGTGAACTAAGCATTGGACAATACTGTGTTTCTGAGTTATAGTTATCATAACTGTTGCTATTCTCTATGAGTAGATACCTTTCTCATGAATATATATATATATATAATATATATATATATATATATATATATATATATATATATTATGTTTCTGAATAAATTTTCCAGAAATAAATACTAGAAAGAAACAAAATACAGGGACAGAATTATATCAGAGGTATGTTTGTTTAACCGATTTACCACTACTGAGGTCCAAGTTAGTTAATACTTTGTTGGGAGTTAGTATATCTCAAAGGAAACCACTAACATAGAATGTTGTATTGGAAAAATCTCAATATTGAAAATAAGTAAGGTGAAGCTTTATATACATAAAGAAAAAAGTAAAATAAATACAATTACATTTAACAGTGGAAAAATCGTTGGTGATTTTTATGCTTTTGTATTTGTTCTCCATAGTTTAATAGTTTCATACATAACAGCACAAAATTAAGAAAAATATTTGCAACACCATATTGTCAAAAAGAAAAAAAAATATATGGCACATATTAAAAATGACTTGAAGCTCTCTTTTAAATAATTTAGGACTTTGATTGAGGCTTTTGTGTAACATTGGCTTAAACATCATCATTGCACTTGTAACAACATTCTATTTGTTTTTACAAACCTTAGAATTATTTTACAACATGCATAATATATCTTTAGGGCAGACAGAATATGATAAAACTTTTCATGTCATTTTACACTGGAGAAAAGAGTAGTATAACTAAGAATTTAAGAGTGTACTTGAAATGATCTACTACATAATATACAATTTCAGTCATCCTGACTAAAGAGGTCCATAATCAAATATGTATAACTTAGTTTTAATTCCAATTACATTATTAGCAACTCTCATATTCGATAGTCCATTATATAGTAAATGACTTTATAACTGAGAATTTTGATTTCCTTAAAATATCCATTGATATTAAATTAAATAAGTATGATGTAAGAACATGAGAGTATAAAACATCATTGATTTGCTTTATTCAATGCAATAAAGAAAAGTATTATTACTGTCTTTTGATTTAAAAAATGATTTTGAATTAAATCACTCACATGATTTCTATAACAGTACCCTTAGAAATGTATCTTGTGAAGTGCTAGATACTTGTAGGTGTTTATCCAACTGTTCCTTGGAGTGTTGATTGCAGTAACACAAAAATAAACATAATATTCTAAGTGTTACCCTTAGGGGATATTGAAAGTGAAGGCTAAATACAAAAGGTGAGGAGGTATATGCATTCAAAGGAATATATTTAATATAAAATTAAGTTAACAAAAATGTAAAATATTCAGTGCAGATAAAAAATAAAGTTTTCAATTTGGTGCCTTCTAACAATTCTGCAACAACATGCTACAAACTGTGTATGTATTTTGAGGTGACTCAGGTAAATATTTACATTTATCTCATTTAAATAAGTGTCTCCCTTTTTATGATAAAAAACGTAAAATATTGCTCTTATTTATTTATTTATTTATTTATTTATTTAGACAGGGTCTTACTTTCACAGATCAGGTTGGCCCTGAGCTTATCCTTGAACTCACAGCAATCCCTCTGCCTCTGCTTCCAAAATTCTGGGATTACAGGCATGAGCCACCAAGCTAAGCACAGTGGTATGTGGTACTGATTGCTGGTGGATGTGAATCTTTATGCCCAGCATTGTTGTATGTAATTACCAGGATCAAACCCTGGCCCTTGAATTTATAAGGCAGGTGCTGGAACCACTGAGCTAAATCCCCAGGCCTACTCCTAAAATTTTAAAAGGACAAGAGATATTTGCTGCAGGGAAATAAATCTGTGAAACTCATAGAAATGGTATCTTCTAAAATGAGAAGAAAAAATGTCAAAAGTGAAGGAAAATTTTACTGTTTTACTTATTTTGTATCATTATATTTATTAGTTTTAAATAATGCATGTAGAATAATAAACAAAATTAAAGTCATTGAATTCTCAAATGAAGTACTTATATATTTCAGTGAACATAACAAGTGGCAGAAGGAAAAGATGGCCAAATGAAGTCTACATTGAAATATTTCTCTGTAATAATTGTATGAAAATATTGATACAGTTGAAATAATAATAGTTTGTTGAATATTCACATGTATGTAAAAAAACAATTATGCTTTGCTTCATGAAATCATTTTAAAATTGCTCTATATAATTATAATATTGTATATATGGACTTTCAATAAAATTTTATTGCCTTCAATGTTACAAGTCTAATCCTGAATGGAAATAAAGGTAATAATTATATGGCTTTTGAGCTCATATAGTTCATGTTGTCAAGAATGAAGAGTAAAAAGATACTTAAGTGAAATGATATAGTTAACAATTTTGAAAGAGAACATATGTTTCTGAGTAAAATAGACTTCAGCTTTAAATTAAAAGATGAATAGACATTTTTAGGATCATTTATCCAATGGATTTTTGTGGCTAGTTGCACAAATTACGTGCTTAGCAATGGAGAACACTAATGTGAAAGCATAATGCAGGTATGAGGTTTGGATGATGCCAACATTTTACCAATGATGATATGGTAATATTTGAAAGTGGGTAGACAATACTCAAATTTTTTATCATCAGATTTCCCCAGGGAGCCCTTTTAAGATATTAGAAAATGGAAAGACATCTCTTATTTAAGAACAGGAAGAACTAATATCGTTAGAATGTCTAATACTCCCACAATTACTACATAGAATCAATGCAATCCTGATTGAAATCCCATCAGTATATTTCACAGATCTAGAGAAAATAACTAAGAAATTCACCTGGAACCACAAAAGACCTAGAACATCCAAAGCAATTCTAGGAAACACAGATATGGCAGGGGGTATCATGATCACCAATTTAAAACTATATTACAAAGCTACTGTGATAAAAACTGTGTGTTATTGGTAAAGTAACAGACCTGAAGATCAGTGTAACAGATTAGAAGATCTAGGAACAATTCCAGATTCACCAAGCCACCTCAGTTTTGACAAAGGAGCCAAACATCCTCAATGGCAGAATGATAGCCTCTTTAACAAATGGTGCTGGAAAAACTGGGTTTCAACCTGCCAACAACTAAAATGAGATATATCTCTCACCATGTACTAAATTAAAATCAAAATGGATTAGAGACTTAAATGTTAAAACAGAAACACTAACCCTGCTGCAAAACAGGTTAAGTAAAACTCTTGGAGAAATAGGCTTAGGGAAAGATTCCATGAACAAGAACCATAGCACAAAAACTAGCAAAAGAAATCAACAAATCAGAGCTCATTTTATTAAAAATCTTCTCCACAGCAAAAGAAAAGCTTCTTCACAGTAAAAGAAACCATATACAGAGAGAAAAGACAACAAACAATATGGAAAATAATCTTTCCCAGCTGTTTCTCAGAGAAAGGGCTACTATCTAAAATACTTAAAGAGCTTTAAAAAAAAATCAGCTTTCCCAAATTTTAGACCCAATTCAAAAATGGGCATCTGAAATGAACAGAGACTTTTCAGGGGACAAAGTAAAAGCAGCTAAGAATCATATGAAGAAATACTCAGCATCACTGGTTAGTTGAAAGATGCAGATGAGAATAAAACAGATTTCATCTCACTCCATGAAGAATGGCTATTTCTAAATTAGCCCTGAACAAATGCTGGTGAGGCTGTGAAGAAAAAGGAACATTTCTCCACTTGGTCGGAATGTAGACTGTAGATCTCCACTATGGAGATCAGCGTGGAAATTCCTCAAAAAACTAGGAATAGTGGTCCCATTTGACTCTGCTATTCCCTTGCTGGATATACATGAAAAAATTACAAGATTCATATCACAGTGACATATATGCACCTATATTTATAGCAGCTCAGCTTGTGATAGCTAAATCTTACAAACAACCCAAAAATGCCCCTCAACTCTTGACTGAATAAAAAAAAATGTGTTTTTTTGTTTTAATAAAATAGAGTATTATTCTGCCATAGAGAATGACAAGATTGAGTCATTTATCCTCAAATAGATGTACTCTCCGGACATCCTCATAAGTGAAATATATAGGTCACAGAAGTGTAAATATCATATCTTTTCTCTGGTATAAGAAAATGAAGATGTAAATGAGTTCTAGAATGTATTATAGATAGTTTGCAATAGAAAATATTCAAAGGGAAATGATGTGTAATGAATAGAAAGAAAAAATGTGATGTTAATAAAAACAAAGGTTATGTATATAGGGGTTTAGTTGAGTAAAGACATGGAAAAAAATCAGAATTAAGTCTTATTATATGTTGGTAAAAATTTTCAATGTTAGTGATTGTGATGTACATATATAAAGTACCAATCGAAATTTTTTTTTTTTTTTTTACAAAAACAACTCAACAAAGTGATTTCTATAATGAAAAACAAGTCTGCTCTGCTTCCTAGTAGGACAGGCCTTATTGACAGCTAATAAAATAATTAAGAACTTGTACCCTGTGCAGTGAACAGGTTAAGAAATTGTCTTTTAAATTGATTTTATGCCTCCAATTAAAACAAGAAATAGGTTTCTATTGTACCAACAACTGTAAAATCTGGGATTACAGAGATGAGTGTGTCCTGGATCCCTGCAGATGCCTGTTATTCTCAGAAGAATTCTGGTACTTCAAGGAGACTTTCAGATTAAGTCGACAAGAAAGAAAGAAAGAAAAAAGTCCATCAAGGATGAAGGGTCATGACTTGTCTACTTATTTGTTTTAGTTTTCTCTTCCCCAGATTCTGAACATAATCATTCACAGAGATCTCTAGGAGTTTTCTTCCTACTTCTAAATTCATTTTCTTAATTTTTTACATTTTGGTTATAAATTTAAGTGTTTTTAGTGCATAAAATCTACTAATCAAAATAATTCAGGAAAGCCACTTTTTTCTACTGTCCTTTATTGGAAATTAAAACTGAAGATTTTTCTTTTCCCAAATATTTTCTGATGGATGTACATGAGGACATGTTATTCTAAGGAGGAATCTGTCCAATGCCACTCTGAGAAAAGAAAATTCTATAACTTGCCAGGACCGACCTTCCTCTGGACTCTTCTATCACTGTCTGACACAGTCTGTATCATGTTATGGATGTGAATGATGAGGTAGAAAAAAATGATTTGCAATTACATATTGATAAATTTTCAAATGCATTTTGTACCACATTTTCAAAATTTTATGAAATATATGAGGAGAAAATGTGAAGTCATTCAGAAAATAACAGATCATTTTAAAATGTAAAAATAAAGTTTTAAAAATTGTTCATGATTATAGTTGCTATAAAAATCTGCCTCTAAAAATCAACATACTATAAATGTTGCCTGGCAGCAATATGTTTGCTTATGAAAAGTTGGATAATTTGAGAGACATATTGACAGCTTTTCAGTGTATGGCAGGACTTCTTATGTAACATGTACTATTTTTTTGTGTTTTGGGGGTGGATTCTGGATATACGACTATGGAAAAATGTACATATGATTGTTATTTACCAGAAACATTAAACCAAGTAAAATACTGGTCTAAGGTATGTTTTAATTATACATTCATCATTCAAAGTTAATTTGAAAATTTTTATAGTAGGTTGGTATTTGAAAATAAGTCAGATTTGTCTGTCCTCAGCCCTAAACTCTACCTTGTCCTTTATGAAAACATAGTCATCTTTAACCTGGCATAATTCATAAATGTCATGACTAAGCTTCTAAAAAAATCATAGTTTTAAATAGATTTGAATCCAAAAGTAATCTAAAATTCCACTGTAATTTTTATGCTTTTTCCTTGTGTTCACTTAAAAATTAATATTCAGTGTTTACAATAGCTCAATAATTATTTGATTAAAAACTTTTAACTATATATTTTATATAGGAAACTCTTCCCCTACCATCTCCTTTCCTGCTGTACTACCTAGACCCAGTGATATTGAGATTTTCAATGGTAAACCCTTGCTTCATCTGTTTAAATACAAGCTTGGAATAAACAGTAAGCAAATATTTGTAAGGAGGCACATGTATATTTTTATCTCACTATGAGAGTTTCTTCACTTTGCTATTAGCAAATCATTCAGTACATTCTTACAACATGAATTGGAAAAAGAATAGAATTCGTATCTTACCTTTTCAACAATTTTAAAATGTATCCCTACTGATTAAATTAGTAATCGGCCCATCATTGAATATGAATATATGGTTTTGATTTTGGGGAGTTTGTTATCTAAAGCTATCTAATCTATTTAACATGACAGAAAAAAATGATATTGTTTTGTACACTGAGACTGCCAATCTCTATCTGAAGAATCTCTCATGCATACGTGAATTCTGCCCTGTGAAATTGTGGCGATGGTGCATGATTAGAACTGTCAAAGTTTTATGTGTTCTTTTGAATTTATAATTCATCCTTTTTAACTTGACAGGCGATGATTCTTTTTTATATCTGTAAGACATTGTTGAAAATATTTATACATTAACAAAACCCACATTTCTCCGCACTTTTTACAAATGATGCATATACAAAAGTGACACTGTATTTGAAGTCACACATCACAGCTTCTGATTCATCTTTCCTCAGTCCCTTGCAGTGACAGGTGCTGATGGCTTGCTTCCTATCTCAGTCAATGCTTCAAGCTGTCATTTCGACTTCCAATTAATACATATCTGTTACAGTCCAGCAGCTCTAACAAATGCAAAACTACAAAATATTTCCTCAATTTTCACTAACCAGGTGTTGCCATGGTTTCTGGTTTAGCAGTCAAAGCCATGTGACCTGTTTCTGACAAGTAGTGTCAATCATTAGACCTACATATTTTACACATTGACAAAACCTTTCCATGTAATAAGAAGACTTTGATTTACCATTTAGCTCATTGAAAAATACAGGAAAAATCAGTAAACATTTTAGTATAAGACTCTGCTGATTAATCATAATAAATGTTGGGTTTTTATGCTTCTTTCTTTATATTTCAACTTGAAAAGTTGGCCTTGGAGAGTATCATTCAAGTTTTCCTGGATTTCATAACTTCTGAATGTTATATAATTTTTTATTTTAAGAATATTAAATCTTTAAGTTAGTGAACTTTTCACAGCATGCATGAAATTCTGATTGAAAACTATTGGAAGAAGATCATAAAGAGGCTTATCTTAGTAATCCATCAGGAGATTTCACAGTAAAATTAGAGGAAAGACTATAAATCTATGTCTTTTTATTTCTATTTATCTACATTATCTGTCTTGGTATTTTTTTTTTTTTGAGACAAGTTCTCACTATGTCTTTCAAACTTGCCTCAAACTCACAGCAGTCCTCTTGCCTCTGCTTGCCAAGTGGTAGGATTGTATGTGTGAACCACCACTCTCAACCATTTTGGTTATTAAGACTTTAAATAAGTAGATAATTTTTTCAAAAGTTCTTATTTATGAGTGACATTTTATGCTAACATATCCAATTATAATAAAATTAAGCTCTTTGAAATTATAACAAAGAAATTTGGAAAAAAAGTGACACTAAATTAAATATGATGACATTTTTCATGTTGATATGAAAAGAATTACTTGTCTTGTGAGTGGTATTAAAATGATCCCAAGACACCGAATGGACTGTCTTCTTTCTATATTAATATCTTTGAATAAAAGAAACAGATATTTGGTTCTGTTTAGAATAAGAGAAACTCAGTTTGAATGGTACATAAATGCTTATTAAAGCTTTTTTGTGTGTGTGAGTAAAAATCAACAGGTAAGCACTGATGATTCTGTAAGAAAATGGAATCACAACAAGTTGTTACCCATTATGGTGCCTCAGAATGTGACACTTCTGAAGTAATGCCTATGTGACTGTGTCATCATGTAACTGATAATATTCACTGAAACATATGAAATGGAGTGTGGGAGCACAGACTGATGTGTGTAGAAAGAGAACAGAGAGAAAAAGGTCACATAATTAAAAAGAGTATTTGAAAGAATATGAATAAAAATTGTTCAAAAGAAAAAAAAAAAGAAATGTGCCAGTAAGTTTTGTAATGTCCAACATTTCTTTAAACACAGTTTGAATCTCTAAATTCATTTTTCTCTGATGTGGTGTGGGATTTATAATGACCACAGAATTCAATGAGTTTCTCACCTCAGTGTTTTGTGACTACTTTGAGCCATTCGTGTCAACCCTAACAGATGAGGTGTGTTCTGAGCATTTTAGATTAATCCAGGTAAAGGCTTTAATGTTGCAATCAAAATGCCTGTTGAAGTTTAATTCTCATTGTGAGCCACTGTCCTGAGAAGAGAGGCCAGGCAGAACCTCTGACAGGTGATCGGCTCTCAGGGTCCTGCCCTCATGAGAAGAGTGACCACTTCATGCACAAAGAGCGATGTGTTCTTGGAGGAGCAGCACTGCTACGTGAGGAAGCTTTCTTAAGAGCTCGCTGACTTGCTCATGTCGGGTTTTATTCTGCCTTAGGATTCGTCAAGTCCCCACTAGCAAAAAGCCTCTCACCAGATGTCACGTCAGAATTGGTTCTGCCAGTCTCCAAAACTGTAAGTAATGCATTTCTTTAAAATGATGAGTCTTAGCACTGTATGCTATATATTGTGAAATAGAAAATGCTCAATGTAAAATAAGGTGAAAGGGGACAATGTTGAGATTGTAACAAAAAAGGAAGGAAACAAATTTTATGTATATGGGGGGGTGGTAGTGTGGGTAGGGCTATGGGAAAAAATGAGAATTAAGTTGTGTCTTATACTGGTACAAATCCCCATTATGGAGTGCAATCATGATGTGTATATTTAATGTACCAATAAAGATAAAAAACATCTGTAAAATGATCATGTCTGCAATATCCATATACAGCTATTGAAAACAGGCAGGACATGATTAATGAATACAATATCCAGATATCTATACTTACAAAGTTTTTAAAATCCTATTATAGACATGTAAACAGTAAGTATCATGCTAAAATAAGAAAATAATATTGAGTATTAACTGATAATTCATGCTATGGGGGAAAGGGTGAGAAGGAGTCAGGTGCAGGTAGTATAAATGAGATCTGTTGCATTGGTTATCAGAAGGTAGAGAACTAGAAGGAAGAAAGAGACACAGAGTGAAAATATCTGAAAGGAGAGATGGGGAAAACAAACAGGAATTTAGGTTAAGATACATTTAAATTCACATATATATTCTGCATGTTTTAAAAGTATAGGCATAGTGCAAAAACGTAGGGGTATCAATAATCAGTAGGCAAGTGTTTGTATTAAGCTGGTATTTGAGACAGAGCACTTCAGGAATGAAATTTGAATGTTAATACAATACAAATGTTATTTAGAGCATAACACTGAAAGATTCATATACAGAGTTAAAAAACCAAAGGACCAAGTCATACAATGCATATACATACACCAAATGTAACACATTATTTTATATGTCAATAAAACTTATCCATTATATAAATAAATATATATCAAATGTAATAGTGAGCAGAGATTACAGAAACAAACAAATATTATGTCAGTAAGTTCCTCTTAAACAAAAGTATAATTTTTAAAAGTAATAACATTTTAATTAATCATCATAAGTCAAAAGAATCTTAAATACATATTTTAAAATTTGAAGAAAACTTTAAAAGAGTCAGACCATTTCTTAAAAGATGCTAGTAGTAGATATATATTCACTTTAGTTTTGCATTGCATATGTTTGTGATACTTGTTGAATGTATTCATTATAAGATATTGATAAATATACATACTGAATGTGGAATATTTTTATGTTCTTCTTTCAATATATTAATCTACCACTTTCAAATATTAACAATGTTTCTTGGAATGGTAGTAATTCAATGTTTCTTTTATATTTTAAAATCAATATACATTATAAAATAGAAGATAATATTTTTAAGTTAGATGTTTTTAAAAACAGATGTATAGTTTTCAGGACATAAGTATAAATTAACTTTTATAACATTTGTTGTGTTGATATTTCTACATGTAATTTATGAAACACATGAAATTACACACTCAATGATAGTGTAAATTCATTTATATGAAACATGTGAGATTTTGCAAAGATAATGTGGTACTGTATTTGTCAGCTTGTATCTAGTTTTTGAGCTTGCAAGAATCTGACTTAGATCACTCAAAAAAGTAAAATGAAGAATCTCTAGTCTCTGATTACTGTTGAAAATATTTTCAAGAAAAGATTGTCACGTCCCGTTCTCGAGGGCTACTCATCTGGCTTCGAACCACGGGCGGGGGTCATCACGCGGAGACGAAATGGTGGAGAAGCCTTTATTGCCAGCGCTCTCAGCCCTTATATACAGCCCCACTTCCTTGTTTTCAACCTCCCCCAACCAGCCCTATAGGGGGTAGTTTTTGTCTATTTGTTTTCCTTTAATCACTGTGGCCCGGAGGGGCTGCTGTGTACGTGCTGCCTTGCACTTCCTTGATGGAGCCGGTGTTGTTCAGCCTCAGGAGACCCCACAAAGATCTTTCTTATAATCTTGTAGGATAGTGATCTGCTGTTAGAGAAGTTCATTTCATGCTAATAGATAAAGATGGCCATTATTTATAAGTATTGGTGCTACTTGTAGGAACAGTATTCTTGTGCTGCACTTACCAAATCATTCTTAACAAAGGTTGAGGGGAATGGGTAAACGTATCCTAAATCTGTGGACTGAAATAAATTTATGTCAATTTTTGTTTTGACTTTTCTGACATGAACAAAACAATAAATTCCCCTTTTTTTCTTTGCTTAAGCCCTTTTGGTTTCAATGAATGCTCAATTCATGTTCATAAATATTCAGAACTAATTCTGAAGCAGTGAGTTTTTCCTAAGTAATCACAGAAATAATCATTTATATTTTATTTTATTTGAAAATAAGAACAAACCAAATAAATATAAAATAATTTAAATATTTTTGGAAGTTTTTTTCATAAATGCTTACTAGTTATGTTTTATCTATTTTTAATGGTACAAGTAAATCCATTTCAAAGGTTGCCAAGTAAAACATATCTAAAGAAATAAAAATTGTCTAAAATGTTCTAACTTTTCTGGAAATAATATGAATGTGAAAAATAAATGCTGTATAATTGATTAGGAAAGTCAATAGTACTTTGTCAGACATTTTGAAAAGAAGAGCTATAGCTCTTGGACTTTGGGCTGTGATCAAGTGCAGTATATGAACTCATTGGTTACAAACTACATCTGTCACAAAAAGTTTTTCAAAAAAATCTACCAGCACATTTTCCAAAGAAAGTTGATGTTTATCTTTGGTCATTTGAGAAATGCAAACCAAAAGAACACAGATTCAGACTTTCTCCTGAAGAATGATGGTCATCAGCATAGCAAGCAGTGTCCAATGCTAGAGGGGCCCTGGGGAAAAGGAACCTTCCTCCATTACTGCTGTAAGTAAAAATGGATACAACCACTAACAAAATCAGTATGGAGATGCTCCCCAAAAGCTAAAGCTAGAGATTCCATTTGATCTGGGTATTTACTTTGTAGTTATCTTCCTGAAAGAGTTAAAAGCATCATATTACAGAGATATGTGCACACCTGTGTTATAAGAATACGAAGTAATAATCACTAAACCTCTGAAACAGCCTGCATGCCCATCAACAGATGAATGGATAAAGAAAATGTGGTATGCACGTGTAACTGACTGCTACTGTGCCATAAAGAAAGACAGATTTAAACACGTTTAGGAAAACAGATACATCTGGAGAACATATTTTTAACTGAAATAGATTAGATGCATATGTTTGAATATTACATCATTTCTCTTTTAAGAAAAACTCAAAGAGTAAATAAGGAGCCAAATGGAGGATATATATTGTAAAATAGTAAGAACTTTTTCAAACAGGGTGGGAAAGGGAAGGAGAACAAGGAAAATTTTAAGAGAAATTGAGAAAAAAAAGGGAAATAACTTTTACAGATAGACAAGGGAATGAGGTTTCAGGAAGGAAAGGAGAATGGGGAAAAAAGATGTAAAGGCTAAAGTTCCTCATGATGAATGTAATCATTACAAGCAAAAAAAAGTACTTAAAAACAAACAAAACAAAAAAATACTGCACGATATTGTATGCCATACAAATATTAATTACAATTTGTATATCATTTATAATATGAAAGTCATTTTCATAAACATTGTGTAAATAGACATATATAAAGTAGATGAAGAAACAAAGTAAGTTTTCATTTCAACTTATTTGTGATAATATTGACAGTAAAATTAACAAAAAATAATTCCTATTTAAAACTCATTTAAACTTATGGTTCAATGTCTAAGAGCTTACATATTTCCTGAAGTGTTTACAGAATTTTGACACATTTTTCTGATATATTTTATAATATATATAATTTCACTTTTTATATGTGATATGTTAATTTCTTGCATTATACTTTTCATTATCTGTAAATAAATGTATGAACTTAAAGAACATGTACTGTATAAATTATCAGTGTCAAGTGTTATCATGATGTGCATATAGAATGTACCAAAAAATCAATAAAGAAAAAAAAGAACTGTTAATAAAACAGATAAGAACAATTTAAAATATTCTTACCAATTTATTACCTGGTATTTATTTTTTTAATGCCATAAAAACCTCAGGTTAATGGATGTGTCTAAGGCATTTCAAACATGTTGAATGAATTAGCTAAACTTCATGTTATTGGCTGAAGAATAAATGAAGATGATGGCAATCTCTTTGTCTTTTAATTTAATTACATGCACTTTTGCATCCTGTAATAACCAAGAAATATAAAGACATAAGTGTTTTTTAGTTCTGTATACTGCATGTCCTTTATGATTGTCTTTCAGAATATTTACCAGAGGGATAGTACTACTCATTGCTGTTCTTACAATAAATAAGTGACTAACTATTAAGCTATTTCTTAACTATTAAACTGTATGCAAACATCACTTTTCATAAGTTAAACTTATACCATTTTGAATCATAACAAAAATAAGTTTTTGTTCTTTCCCTTGCTAATTTATGAGTTTTTTAGTTTTTCAATAATATCCTATATATCTGGAAAATCATGACTCATAATGCAGACTCAATTTGTTAGGATACAAATGAAATTAAATTTGTGTCAAATTTTGACAAATTTTGTGTCAAATTTGTGTCAACTAGCATTTTACTCTGGGGTCTACTACAGAAAACATGGGTTTGACATACTTTATAAACTTATCAGTTCTTGTTCTAAATTGAAAAATGAAAAAAAATCTGTTTTATATAGCAATTGCAAGAATAGTTTGTTCCAAGAAATTATTAAAACTCAAGTAAGCAGTGTAACGTTTGGGAAGCACAAGAGTGCTATCTATGGTTGCGCATGTACACACATATTTGCTAATATGAATATGTAAAGAATAAGGTTTTTGATTTAAGCATAGTGCTTTTCACATGTATGAAGACAGATTTATTGTACCATTTATTTTTCCTTCTCTCACACCCCTGATGCCTTCTCCCCATGGTCCTGAGCTTCCATTACCTCCTCTAAATCTTACACATGACTTTAGATCAGTCCTCTTTATTTCTAAAGACTGCTCAAAATTATACTTCTGATTAAAATAAAATTTTTGTTCAGTATATATCTATGCAGCTGACTGAGGCAAAAAAAAATAAATATGCCATTCATGCTGTTGTCATTTCAAATTCATAAGTATAAAGTCTAAGAGAGCACTGCCTATGGTTGAAAAAAATTAGTTTCTTTAGTTTTCTGCAGCAAACTGTTCCATTTCTCTCCAGGAATATTTTCCATAATCTTTCTGTTTAAATTTTGCCATCTCATGCTCTATCCTCAGTTTCAGAAAATAGTATTGCTTCTAAAAGCACTGAAAAAATAAAACAAACAAAAAGATGAAAAAGTTGTTCTATCTCCATCTCCAGTTACTTCTAGTTGCCCTGTTCCTTGAAGCAAATAATTTGTGAACCTGTTTGTAACAGCCTCTCTCCTTGGGCTTTAAATATCACTGCATGCACTTTAACATACATCAGTGTTTCTACCTCAAGCATAACCAGTGAGGTTTTAGCTTCTTGATGAAGCCAGGTTGGATCACATGAACTAAACCTCTTTAACTCTATAGCATTCCTAAGTGGCTTCAGACTGTTTTATTTTCCACATAACTTGGTACTTCTTGAGAATTATATAATTGCATTAATACATTTATTATCTATATTCTCCCATAAGTTCCACCTCATCAATGTTTCCAACTCTTTCATCCACTCATGCTTAGATCAGTATCCAGTAAATGTCCAGTTATTTGTTAAGTTGGTGGATTGTCAATGAGACTAATTGCAGTGGAGAAAGTAGGCACACAGAAGGATTGTAATTTCAAACAACAATGCCACTGTATTTCATGGCTCTAATTACTTCTTTACAGTTCAAATCAAGTAAGAAATAATATCCCGCATGTGTATACTCTCCTACATCATATCACAATATTGTATTTATTCTTTTCTCCATTGGTTTCAAATATTTAAACCTATAAATACATATACTTGGAATTGGGTGTATATCAGAGATATATTCTTTCAATAAATAATAATAAAGACTTTGCAAATCTCAGTCTACTATTTTGTAAGTAGAAGCAAATTTAGCCCTGAGTATTCAAAATTCCATGTGCTCCTGAGTCTTTAATTCTCAACATATTTTAACAATCTGTGTAAAACTAGATCATTTATGCCCCAAGGGAGTGATCAGCACACCATTTAAAGATCATCCTAAATGTCTGCCATTCACCAAAAAGAGTCACTTTGTCTCTGTGGTCCAAGAACACTTTTCCTCCACTGTATCCGAACAGTTATATTTTATTTTTTCATTATATTGATTTATGAAAAATTGAACCTTCATAAACATGACATAAATTGAACATAATTGTATGTTTGTGCATTATAGTATCTAGTTTTATTCAAAGTATAATTTATTAACTCAAATTAACAATACTGAAAACAAGAAGCAAAATAAGCTCCGATTATGAGTTAAAAGAAATGCCAGGAACTGGCCATTAGTGGTGACTCTGGTCATCAGTTTCCACATCTTCTCCTCAGCCCAGGTGGGAGACTAGCCTGTGCAGCTCTGCAGGCTCTGAAGTGCAGGGACTGCACCTACTCAAACATTTGAAGGAAGATTTTTTTTTTCTTCCTCTTGTTACAAGGAGAGAATTATAAATGAGCCAGGTGACGCCTGGGGCTTGATTTGAGGATTTTCAGGGTTTGATTTCTCCAGAGAAACTTGAGAAATCTCTCCTTGCATTAGAAAGCTTCCGTAATCTCATGTACTTTGGAGTTTTTGTATCACTGATAAAGGAGTAAGTAACAAAGAGAAGTAACAGATATCAGTTGAAGTTTGGTAAACTTGAAAAATAGTTCATCTTCCCTTTTTCAAGTTGCTGAAGTGCTACAAGATGTTTTAAAGCTAACTTGTGAACTTCAGCAGTTACTTAAGGAAAATCCCGAACTGTTTGCACTTATCCTCCTTCATTTGCAGAATTAGTGTCTTTAGGCTGTGTGTGTTTATGCAAAATTGTACTCTTCAAACCTGCATTTAAAAATTCTTAGACTGTAACTTTCAAATCACTCCGCTTCATTCCTGATAGGAACATGATGGATCAGAATGAATTTGAGTACATGCTTTTTTCAAGTATAAAAGTAATGCACTCTCATTTTTAAAGAAAAAAAATTCCCATAAGCACATAGGTGCTAAGTACTCAGAACATTTGCTGTTTTCCTGTACACTTAAGTCTGATTTCATAGAGACATGGGTGGGAAATATTTTCTCTGATGTTGTGATTTTATGCCATCACTCTTCTGAAACATCACTGAAGTGAACTAAGGACAATTATAAAACAGATAAACACAAGATGGATACACTTTGTGATCTTAATTATAAATTCTCAGTTACATACACATTGTTGACCTTAATTATAAATTTTAAAGGGAATTAAGCTTAAAAGTATCTATTTCTCATTTTCTATACTTAATATTTTAGGATTATCTCTATACGCATTTTGTAAGCAATTTTTTACTTTCCTATTTCTTTGATTTAGAAATTAGATGAAGTAACAAAAGAAAAATGTAATTAGATAGAAACAAAGCTTATATACATAGGAGGAAGAGTTGAAGAGAGGGCAAGGAAATGGGAAAAAAAAAGAAAGAAACAAGATTACCATGTACCGATACAAATTCTCAATATAGAATGTAATAATAAGGTATACCTAAAATGTACCAATAAACTCAGGGAAGGGGGAAAAATTATACAATCACTTTGGAAATCAGTTTGGAGCTTCATCAAAACAAACAAACATACAGATGCCATTTGACCTGGCTCTTTCCTTTCTAGGTGTCTTTCAGAAAGAGTTAAAAGGCAGGATATTACAGTGATATGTGCATATTCTTGTCAGAGCACCATGATTCAGAGACTACGTCTTGAAAATGCCCTGTTATGTCTAACAATAGATGAACAGATAAAGAAAATTTGGTATTTGCACATACTGAACTCCCACTGTCCCACAAAGAAAGCTTGAGACCTTTGTATAGAAATGGAGGCCCTTTGATATCATGGTGAAATAAATCAGACACTCAAGCTTAAATTGGCATTGTTTATCTTATATGAGTATCCCAAAGTATAAATGAAGCATAAAATAAAAAGAGATGATGGAGGTAGGAAGTTTAGTCTTCAAAAGGGGAAGGGATTCAAGGGATGGAGGAGGGTAGAAGAGGAAGGAAAGAGAATAAAAGAATGAAATTATTATATACAGGTATTACTTTTATTCAAGGGATACAACACTATGTATCACAAGCATATACAAATGAACAAAATTAAAAGACAAAGGGTAGATGGAGGGAACAAAAATAGCACGAGAAAAAGGCACTAAGGTGTATTATGTACATTTCCTCATAAGGAAATAAAACATGTATTACCCATATGTACTAAGAAAAAGAATAATATTTTGTAATGATAAAGAGAAAAATTCATTAAAGGGGCATCATAGTCCCAAATGTTCATGTGTTCAATAACATCCACTCAAAAGATATGAAAGAGATACAAAGAAAGATATGAACCTCAGGAGGAGATTTCAATATTCCTTCCTTAATAATTAGTTGAGCAAGCAGATAGAAAATCAGAAGAAATATTATCTGCTTCAAGAGGTGCTATCAACTAAGTTCACCTTCACATTATTATTTCCTGACATTCTAATAGCAGAACAAACTCATTTTCAAAGTATATTACATATATACTAGCTATACCAGACAGTTGAGTTTAACCCAAGACTTGAAAATATATTCAAGGTTTAGAAAATATATTTTTGATCATAACAGAGTGCTTTACAATGCATTGCTCTAAAATTTTTAATCATTACTAATATTTATCATCTCAGTATTTCTGATAAATATTGTTGGGTCTCTCTGAAGTGAAGTCCAGGCTGAAATTGTTATTAGAAAACCAAAGAAGACGCTGTCTGCTACTCCACTATGTGGTCATTAGCTATTCTCTTAGTTTCTTTTGAGATGAAGATTAGTTTGGAAATGAAAAACACCTAGATAAAACAAGTAGGATTATCACTGCTTAAGTATGTATTGTAAATCTACCTACCATTGTACTTTCTGTTGCTCTAATTTAATACTACAGACTGACTAATTTGTCAAGAGAAAAAGCTGAGACCTCAAGAAGCATGATTCCAGCAACTACCGAGGCCCTTTGCTTGAAAGTGGCATCAGAAAGGGCATCACATCACAACAGAGCCAATCTCAGAGACAGAGTCTAAGTGGCATCCTTCTAGTAAGCCGCTAAGGAGATCACCCAGTAGTCCACTACCTTCGGTCATGAGTAGATGGATCCTTTGCGGACAGTGCCCTAAGGACCTGATCAACTCCTTGAGCCTCCACCTCATTTCCTCTCTTGCTACCTGCGTTTTCACCGCTGCGACAAAATACTTCAGAAAAGCAGTTTAAAGAAGGAAACGTTTCAGATCGTGGTATCAGAGGTTTCATCCATGATCGCTTTGCTCGGCTGTTTCTAGAACGGATCTGAAGTAGGGAGCATCACGTGGAAGGGTCCCCCGATGCTCTCCAGGTTACAGCCAAGCCTTTGCTTTCTCCCACCAGACCCCACGGCGCAGTTTGTACCGTATCTGGGGTAAGCATTTCCTGGGGATCAGGCGGCACCCTGTATGTTTGGGCTGAACACTTTAGATCTGAATCTTAAAAACTCCTCACTATAAGCAACCGTTCAAGATGAATTTTGATGGGGACACGTGAATGACGGCACTAACATAAAACTGGCGTCTGACTGGAATAAAAGGAAACAGGCATTAATGGAACAGAATGCAAAACCAAATGTGTCTGAACAACCAATTTTTGAGAAGGGGACAAGCAGTTCAATAGAGGGTTCACAGTTTTCTAAGAGAGTGCCACTGCAACAAAGCATGAAACAGTCCGGACAAACAGGAAACTGAATTTCTGAAGATGCACATTCAGACTCACTCTCTTGCTTCCTTTTCTTTATCAACCCTATTCAGCTGCGCCTTCTATCAGTGGACAGTTTGCCTTTGATTTCATATTCAGGTTTTGGTCCACAGTTCATATATATATATATATTTATATATATATTACTATAATATATATTACTGTATAGTATAAAATATATAATATTATATATTATATATTATATATTTAGTTTTTTTGAGACAGGGTCACAATTCATAATTCAGGCTGGCCCCAACTCACTATGCAGCCCAGGTCAGCCTCGAACTCACAGCATTCTTCCTGCCTTTGCCTCCCAAGTGTTGGGATTATAGGCATGAGCCGCCACAACTGGCATTGTAGAATGTGGTACCAGAGGTCGAACTCAGGACCTTGCACTTGCCAGGCAGATGTCAGAACCACTGAGCTAAATCCTAGGCCTACTCTAATTCTTAAACTTGTTATTTTTCTACTGTTTCTGGCAGCTCTTTTCAGCAGACACCATACTGATGCTTTACAACTGAATGCCCGCCCATTGTGATATGCTGCTTTCATCTCCACAGTCAACTGCAATTTCTTGATGTAGCTTCAAGTGTCATACAATTTGCAGGAATTCTACAATGTTGGACCATCTCCTTGTAATTCCCATTATTTTCAAAATAACTTGTTAGAACATTATGGACACCAGGTAATTTCTGTTTGTTATTCTCTCAGCCTAAAACATTCAACTGGAAGATATCACTAATGAAAACCAAGGAAGTGATGTGAAGTAATTGGTAAATCCTTTGGCAATTTTCAAAGCCTAGAAAATATTCAGTATTTCACAGTTTCATAAGAAGATATTGTTTCAAACAATGTTGGGCTTTTAAAAATATTTTCCTGTTGTAAAAATCCATCATAAATAAAAGTAAACTGTTTGGCCTAGAGAGCTCTAATATATTTATTCCAAAATGCTCTCAGTTTAAATGTCAAATAGATCATTATAATTACACATGGTCTAGGTCTGGTACTTAGATATAAACATCTGTTTTGCCTGTGCTCTCATAGAGATCCGAAATTAGAACTAATATTCTTCTCCTAGAAATATGAAAAATAGTTAGCTTCGAGAGTAAAACACTGAGACGGAAAAATAATTTAGTCATTTCCAATGCAAATTTACATGCATGCTCCCTCATTTACATTCATGCACTTCTTAAATGACTTTATGTGTTTGATAAGGATGACTAAGAATTATTTGATACAGAAAAGCATCTGCTGTACACACACAAAGATATTATTCAACTTGAGCAGAAATTTACTACATGCATCAAATTGACATAACTGAGGTTGTAAAATAACAAATGGTGAAATATTATCATGCGGATTGTACTAAACTAAAGATGCTTGCACTGGGAAACATAGCCATGTTTAAAAAAAAAAACCTTGTCATCTCTTTTCATCTAAATTTTTATATCTCCCATATATTTTAGCTTAGTTTTCATATTCTATATTAAAAAAGAATTAGAACTGATAGGGAAATCAAGACTTTACCTTTTTTGAGAAAGTATTTTACATTTTTGATAATGGTCCTCCTTAATTTTTTGATCTTTATATCTAAATATCATACTGAGAGCAGTTGCATGTTTTCTGAAATGTTTTCTTATCCAGAAAATAACAATGTGTTCAAATTTAAAATATAATGTGACAAAAGAAAATACAAGAAATCATTGAACTAAAACTGCAATGCTACTTAGGAAAAAATCATTGTTTCTGAGTGATAACCTCAGTATTTCAAAATTATTTAAAAACTACTTCCCAAATTATTCACAGAGAACACTCCCCCCCCCCTCGGGGTACCAAAGATCAAACTTAGGACCTTGCACTTGCTAGGCAGGAACAGCACCACTGAGCTAAATCCCCTGCTCCAAATGAACATATTTTAATCACAAAAATAAAATATTTTAATAAAATATTTTAATTGAGTTTGTACTCCTTCCTGAATTTAAGAGTCAGTATGGATGCTTTTACAGATAATATATAGCAAACCACGTGAGAATACAGTAAACAACAGGAGTTCACAACGCACATAATAGGAAAATACATACACATTTTCAATTGACTGATAAAAACCCTATTTTCTGGAACCATTAATAAAAGTGAGGTAATCTGGAACCCGGGTTGACATAAGGAAAAATTGTATTAAGAAATAAAACACCATTTTTTAAATGAAGTCTTTATTGCTACATTACATATACACATCATGATTGCACTCCACAATGAGAATTTGTATCAGTATATGACACAACTTCATTCTCATTTTTCCCCATATCTCTACTCACCATACCACCCCCACCCCCTATGTACATAAACTTTGTTTCCTTTCTTTTTTGTTATAATATCATTATTTCCCCCTCACCCCATTTCACTTTGAGTATTTTCTATTTCATAATATATAACATACAATTCTAGAACTCATTTACATCTTTATTTTCTCATACCAGAGAAAAGATGTGATATTTACTTATCTGTGACCTATTTATTTCACTTATGAGGATATCCTCAAGGTATGTCCATCTTCCAAGTCGTCTTCTAAAGTCTTGTCACCTCAAGTTAGGTTTTGCCTCAGGAAACCACTCCAAGGCCACACTTTCATCTAGAGGCTCATAATCAGAGAGGCATTGACCCAGCCAGTGTCAAGTAGGACCAGCTGGTGGTCTGTTTCCCGCTAGAGGTATGCATCACATCAGGTAGGATTTGTGAGATCTCTATCAGTATGAGCTGATCCTCTTACCAATGCTGGCTCTTTCCTTATTTTTTTCATGGCTGTTGATCCATAATTTGTTACTCAATATTACAAACTCTTTCCTTTGAAGCAAACTATTTATAGTACTTCCAAGGAATGATACAAGAAAATATATTATTTTATATGTGAAAATAGAAGGTCCTGCTGATGGGTCTCTTGTCTCCCTGTGCAACATCAAAAACCCTTCATTAATGTGTGAAAAATATAGTTATCCTGACAGAAAGTGGTCTGTACATTTCTCAAAGTTAAACAGAGATCAGAACTATATTTTAGAAATTGGCATAGTGTGGAAACACAAATAAGTACATTAATTACTGTTATTGATTTGACATTTGAAAAACACACAAGAAAGGGCAAACATATGAATATTGGACTATAATGTATATTTAAATGTATCAATAAATGAAAAATATGCACATATTGGGCTATGATGAGCATTGCAAAGTACCTCTGGTAGTATGGGAAAACATCATGGAAATTGAAAGGGTTACAGTGGAAAAACAATTGTGAAACCCAGAGAGTCCATTAGCAGCATGTGATGTAATCCTTATCTTTCCACTGGAGGTCAGACAAAGGCAAAGACTAGCATAAACTAACCAGAATTACTGAAATGCAGGAAAGATCAAAACCCACCCAGAGCATTTATTCACCATGGTTTGGGTACTGATGAAGAAATATGGAAGTTACATGGGCAGAGGGATAGTAGATTCAGTTACTTCCTATGTCAGCAATTGTTTGAATATACAACAAAAATGGCACTTCTCAGAGCTATTATTAGAAAGGATCAGTTTGTATGTTTTGACTTTACCCTCCAGTTATTGATAATGTCCTGTCTGTTACTTGTCCTTAAACAATTTGTCAGATGTTTCAATTAAACTCATATGTGCCGGGCATCATTGTAGACAAGCCCTTACAGCATTGTCTTCTCCCTTCTGTTCTCTGAGCAGTCATGAGTTGTAGTTAGTCCAGTGCTTTTCCTTCTGAGTGTGTGAGGGAAAGTGTTGGACAACTCATTTCTCCAAATCTTGAAATGAGGCAAAACTTGTTAATTGTGTAGTTTTCAATTGTCTGCTGTCAACATGCAGTTAAGGTCTGCAACAGAGCTCTACAGCCATAAAATTAATCCAGATATGCCTGTTCTGGACCCATTAGTAAAGATCACTCCAATTTTGTTTCTACTTCCAAGTAAAAGTTTCTTCATTGAAGCCTAGTTGCTGGTACCTGGCAAATGAATTTGCTATATGGAGTGAGCCCTACTCAACTTTTTAAAATTATTTAAAAATACATTTAATTACCATCTCCTTTCTCTAGTAATCCACTTTTACATTACCTTTTGTGGGGATGAGAAAGAAATATCCTTTATTTTTCCAAGTGCAACTTCTTAGCTTAGATGAACTTAAAGTTGTCAGTCATTCTATGTGAATACTTACATATGGAAACATAGAGGGAAATGATTATTGAGTAATACAAAGTGAGAAATTTAATAGAAATAAGGTTTAGCATTAGAAAATACTTTTAAAATAAAAATAATCCTAAGTGCAATTATAGCATTTATTAGAACATGACATGATGAGAAATTTTTTAAAATGTTATATGTAAAAGCTAAGGTTTAGACTACAAGGGAAATATTTGGGGGTTGGATAACTTTTTATGTAAAGTATGAAATATAAATGATTTATCTTACTTAATAAACATTCAAAAATTATGCTCAGTAAGAAACAGAAGCAAAGTTCACTGTAGTTCCAAATAAGTTGCATGCTTTATCTGGTAATATTATGTATTTTGAGGAAAATTATTTTTCAAGGAAAATTTAAATTTGGAGTGATTTCATAAGATTCAATATGGAACATTTTCAGATTAATCCAAATAAGATGAAAACAGTTATTTTATTTCCTTTTCAATTCTACCAGTTCTCTGAAAATATAACAACTTAGCAGTTGCGCTGTGTGTTAATTTTGTGTTGAATGTTACAATGGGTTACAGTAAATTTAATAACTTGGAATAAAATAAATATTTTATCTCACAGATCTTGAAATCAAAAGTCCAAAGTTAGGTTTATAGTTCTAAAGTCAAGTTCACCCCCGGGCTGAATTCTTCCACAGTTTCTTTCCTTCTTTTCCCAGTTTCTTGAAGTTGTCTAAAATACTTGACTAGTGAATTATTTCTTCACCTCAAATATTACAGAATATCAACATCTAGACTTTTTCTCTCTTTTCTCTTTTTTCCTTCTCTCTTTCTTTCTTTCTCTCTCTTCTTCCACCTTTCCTACCATCCGGCACTGTCACAGCTCCTAGCCCTTGTTGACACATCACCCATCCACTTATAAGAACCTATGTGGCTACATTAAGAACAGTAAATACTCTCCTTATCTCAAGAATTTTAATTTAATTACATTTTGCAAAGCTAATTTTATCATGTAAGTAGATGTTTACAATTTCTAGAGTTTAGAATATGAATACTCTGATGGTATTATTATACTGTTTATTCTGCAATATATTGTTTAACTATTCAATTTAAAGAATTCAGTAAGGGATGAGTATTAAATAATATTGAATATGAAATGTTAAAGTAAACCAATCTTTCTGCCTTCCCTTCCCTTTCTTTTCCTTTTTTCTTTCTTCCTTTGCTTTCCTTCCTTCTTTGCTTGTTTTCTATTTCAAATTGAAAGAGTTAAGTGTTTCTTGATTGTTAATGCAACTTATACATTTCATAATTTTATGAATACATTCATTAATTCATTTTTATTTTTACATTTTTCTTCTTTGTAAATTTCAACAAATTAACCATCACCCATTCCTTTCTGTCCCTCTTTCTTTTTCATTCTCTTTTTAAAAGTAAAGACTTAGCTATGCTTCTCAAGCTAGATTCTTTGAAACTATGATTCTTCCACCTCCACAGGTGGAGCAGCAGCGTTTGCTGATTGCGCCGTCACATCTGCATTTCCACTTCTCAGTTTGGAGGAGCACAATGAAGGCACACTCAGATTTCACATCTATGCACATCTGCAGATAGTAAAGTGATAGTGAAAGTGAATACCAGGGCATTATTTTATTCTAAGAAAATAACTTTCTTAAAATTCTAGTCTTCTGCTTCACTTCTTGTTTCTTATTTTCTAAATCAAGTTGCTCAAACATGAAAACTATTTCAAATTCTTTAGCTAGGGCAAAAGTTACAAAACTTGCTCAATCATTGTTATAGTGAAATCTTGTATCTGGCTATTTCATTTTGTAATTCATGGTGGGAAACATGTTATACATGCTTATGAAAAGAAATTTAAAAATTTATATCCTGGCCATTAGAGAATTTTAAAACATAAAGTTTTAGAGAAAATCCATTCTATTATTATAATCCATATAGGAAATTTGTTTCCAAAAATTGTGCTTGCATTATACAAGCCAGTAAACATTCTCAAATGACTGAGTTCATTTTCTGCCAACATAAAATATAGCTGTTATATTTTTAGCCAAAGCTTTAAAAAAAAAAATTAAAGGAGCCAAAACACATATATGCTTACCAAAAGCAGTAGAAATTTTATTACTTTAGTGCTTTTCAATTAAATGAATAGAACATTCCATATTCTTGGCTTATCTAGTCAGATTTTGTATGGAAAGATACATGAATAAACACTAGAATATTGTAATCTTTCTCTGGAGAAGTCACAAATCGGGAAGAGAACTGTGTAACTTCATTAGAACATCAGGCACCGTTTTTTTCCATTATAACACATAAGGCTGTTTTAATATTATTGGGTTTTAGATTAGATTTGGTTTAACACTAGTTACATCTTAACAAATTGAAGTCTAAAGAATTATTTGGCATTTGCATTCAAATTATAAATTTAGAAGCAGTTTGAACAATGATATGATTTAGTAACTTTCCTTCAGAATGATATAATAAATGGCTTGCATCCCTGCTATGGAGATCCAACAGTAATGCAAAACCAATAGGCTTCTGTAAATAATCGCAAACACACACATGTACACAAGTACATACATGTTGTGTTTCCACAAGAGACAGATTAGCACTGACTAATTATTCTGCTCTACTCCTCTCACACATTAGATACTTGGTTTACCACTTTAATAAATACAACCATGAGATATATTACAAATAGAATATATTAATGGGACATAAATAGTGAATGAAATATTTAAAAATAGTAAGATGTAAGAAAAGATGTAGGTAGACAGAACTAAAGTAGGGAAGATACACAGTTTCATGTTTTGACATTAGCTAATTACTACAAATACTAAAGTAAATCTAAGATAAATTTCTTATTGAATAGTATAACTGCCTTACATGTTTTGTATATTATTTTATCTGTTTGGTTTTAATGTGTTTATATGATAAAGATTTATAAGATAGATAAATGAATCTGTTGTTAGGAAAATAAAGAGGGAGCGAGGGGAGGGGAAGAAGAATCAAACTGTGTAAAGTGCATGGACCGACTCCCTAGATTTAATTTAATCATTATTTCTGCAAACATGTAGTAAGAAAAGTACATGTTTGGCCATATGATAAACATAATATTCTCTTGTTTCAGTTAAAACATTGGTTTAATGCCTCTTGCTATGTATCTGA
The DNA here is from genome assembly GCA_004026965.1 of Petromus typicus. Classification (NCBI taxonomy): domain Eukaryota; kingdom Metazoa; phylum Chordata; class Mammalia; order Rodentia; family Petromuridae; genus Petromus; species Petromus typicus. The sequence goes on along the minus strand of PVIR01004455.1, from coordinate 416 downwards.
CTCTTAGATATGTACCTTTCTTCTGGAACCATTGATAAATTGTTGTATATTATTTTTAGATTAGAATTAAGTCCTGATGAGATTAAATTCTTAGCCTATTTAATATTTTACTGAGTACTTGATGTTAAAATATAACTTCAATGACAGTGATTTAGCTCATAATTTCAGATTTAGAGTTAGCCAATCTCAAATAGAGAAAATAATACCCTTCACACAGCACCCCTAAAAATGAAATATGTAAGAATCAGTCTAGAAAAAGAAGTGAAAGTAAACTATGGCACTCTAGAAAAGAAGATGGAAGAGGGTCTCAGAAAATTGGAAAGACAATCCTTGTTTGTGCATAGGAAGAATCAATTATGTCAAAATGGCCATACTCCCAAAACTACTATGTAGATTCAATTCATTCTTTTTTTTTT
>PVIR01004454.1:45261-79092 GCA_004026965.1 Petromus typicus | reverse complement strand
GCAATCCTCCTGCCTCTGCCTCCCGAGTGCTGGGATTACAGGTGTGAGCCACCACGCCCGGCACTGTGGTATGTGGTACTGGTTGCTGCTGGGCGTGAGTCTCCACACCCAGTATTGTTATGTGGTTACCGGGGAATCAAACCCAGGTCCTTGCGCTTGCGAGACAGGCGCCAGAACCACTGAGCTAACTCCCCGGCCCACATCCTCATTCTTTAATTAGGGAAACGTTATGAAACTTATAGTCCTGAGGGTGAAGTAAAAATCTTTTCATGTGACATGTTCAGACTCTCGTCCTCTCTCTCCTTCTCTCGTACACACCATATTGAATTTTTCATGGCTTAGTTCATTCTGCTTTGTCTCATCTCGGGACATTTGCACACAATGTTTCCTCTGCCTTTGACGTTTTTTCCACTTTCACTGTCTCCACAAAAGACTAATCCCTGTTCATCTTTCAGGACCTAGTTTAACTGTTATCCCATCAAGGAAAACTTTCTGTCTTGGAGACCTCTCTGTGACACATTTGTAGAGCTCACTATATTTTTCTCATCATGATCCTTATAATATCTTCATTGTGATAGGGTCCCTGGCAACTTATTTCTGCATCGAGGGAAAGAAATTGGTCTAATTTCACATAAAATTCTGTTTTATTGTTCCACAGAGTACCGTTTCTGTTCCTACTCTCCTTTTGTTGTCAAATCAAAAAGCACTTAAAACTACTGTCAGCTCCCCATTTAAGACCCTGAGGTAAAAGTTTCCATTAAAAATTGGCTATAGGTCAGATAAAATTTAATGAGTGAGTCTCTTCACAACTCACTGTCCCTTCCTCTCGCAGATATAATAGATCCAGGAATCCTGATAGCGATAGCGATTTCTGTTCTTACTCAACTAAGGAACTGTAAGCAAAAGGGTATCTGTTTCGCCCACCTTTGATGACTGTTGTATGGAATGAATATATCAACCTGGGTATAAGTTTTGCAAGGCTGTGATTGGTTGTGTTCTTACAGCGTACCACTTCTGTATAAGGCCTTCTGGTTATACGCACTCTGTGAATTTATGTTGTACTACGCATTGGGCATTTCCTCATCAGAAAGGACCAGGCCAAACTTCTGCCTCTGAAATGCTACAAGAGTAGTGATAAGGGATGTACAGCAGGGGCTCTGGCTCTTGAGGCTGGGTTTGTACATGGGTTTTAGGCTCTTTGGGGGACTTTTCAACAGTCTCTAGGGTTGTTTTTAGAGGAAACTCATGGGTAATTAAGGGTGTAACTGCCATAGACTTAACGTTCAAACATCAAAAAGCACCGGAAATACTAGAGGTATTTAAAAACAGTGGAGTACTACTCTTCTCCTAGGAAAGATAAACGAGTCATTTTAAGGAAATGGGTGCACCCTGAGATTATAATGCTGTTTATGTCCATACTACAATGAATGTGCCTGATCTCTCTGATCTCAGAAGCTAAGCAGGCTTGGTCCTGGTGAACACTTGAATGGGAGATATAATGGTAAGTGAAATAAATCAGAGCCCAAAGCTTACACTTTGCATAGTTTCTCTTATATAAGAAACCCAAAGTATAGCTCCTCAGAGGGGAAGATGGAGGGAGGGAGAGGGTAAGAAAACACAAGGGATGAAAAAAGGAATTAAAATATCTTATGTACAGGCACCAAATTCCCCCAAGGAATATAACCATTATATATTACACACACATTTTGTAATAACAAGTAATAAAACAAATGCTAGCAGCTGCATTTGTAATACTGAATGATGTTCTTTTTAATAATAATAATTCCTAGTATTGGATGGTCCCTGAGGGCCAAGGGCTCACATACCTTATCTGATGTGGGTAATTCCATTGTGTTGCATTAATTTCCCATTGAACAGCTGAAGTAACTGAGGTTGGCTGGGTAAAGTGACTGATCCAGGTCATAAAGTCACGTAAAGCTAGGTAGTAAGCACTGTGGGCTACCTCGAGGGATTTGTTACAGGCTGTGACATCGCACAGTTAGTTGTAGCCATAGTCAGTGTGGCATTAGGGCTCTTAAACTCAGGCTGAGCTTTGTGTGGGCTGAATAGACATTTGCAAAGGGAAGATGGACATAAAGTAGAAAGTCAGGAATGAGCTAGCAAAAAAAAGACTGACTAGCAAATACACTTCCCAGATGCCAGTGGTAGAAATCTCACTTTCTCTGTAGTGCTTGAGTATCTGTATGTCATGTCTGTTGAATTCCCCCAGGACATGCGATCCAAGGAAAAGCAAGGCTGATGCCATGGTGGAACATGATCCTGTTGTTTACCTTTTGGATGATGATAATCATCAGACACGTAGTGTTCAGAGATCATGTCTACAACCTGCCGCTCAAACATCAGAGTCCTATCAGTATGGGTTTTATAAATGTTAGTCAGCTTGACATTCAAATGCACTTAGTGATGATTTACAGTTTATATCCTGCAAACCTTACACTGCACAGATGATTTTCAGAGAGATCTCTATTAAAAACCTGAAAGGCAGTATTATCCTGGACTTCTTTGGCTGAGAAGTAGACTAGGCCTTAAATTGCATTCACTGATTACCTCACCGTAAGCAAAAACCCAGCCTGGTTGGCCAGGTCTAGCCATAAATCCTGCTCATGACTTCCAATCTTATCCATGGATTCCAACAGACAAAACTTAACTAGTACCCCAAATAGTGTCAGGGACCTCAGAGCAGCAAACTGTAAAACTATCAGGGATTCTGACTATCAGGGAAACACAGAAGAAGATGAACAGAGACAGATTTAATGGTCAATTATTATAATCATTTTTTTTTCTTGTTGCCTCTGAATACTAAGGTGAGCAGCAACGCAGTCTTGTTTCCCTCTGTTTAGATTATTAACTGATACTTGGTACTCAGCAGGCCTTCTTGCCTTGATAAGTCACTTAATAAATATTCGTGCTGCAGTAGTGGACATCTGATCTGTAGATTTCAAGGACTGCATTTCTATTTCTGTCTCACTTTGGTCTGGATTAGGAATTGGGTAGTACATTTCTCTTGAAGTATTATCCTTTCTAATCAGCACTGTCCATCAGGGAGCAGTTCTCAGTGTGGATCAATGCTGCCCCAGGGAACTTGCTCTCTTTCAGGTCTAGACTGGATTCCATAGGGAGAATTGTCCATGCTGTTTCACTACACTATAACTATCCTAACGCACGTCTTCTTCAGATATTAAGGCAAGCTGACTACCTTGGCAGTGGCATTGTCCTGCAGAGTCCTGGCATACAGGAAGACCAAAAGAATGTTGAATCCATGAAGGAACTACATATTTCTAGCAAGCTAACTGAAAGACATTAGGACAGCTCCTTTAGCACTAGGTAACTACATCTTCTCAACAGAAAATTCCTGATGAAACTGAATTGTAAAGAAGGTAAATCATTTTAGAAATCTTAGGAGGGTTTCTTATATACTTTCAAGGGTTTTTTTATCAGTAAGGATCAAAAAAATAACATGTAAGATGTAGTGGAGAATACCAATTTAGAAAAAAATATATTTAGGACCTACCTTAATTTCTACATCTTTTATTTCTCATTTTTCTTGAGGTGGTTGGGAGAATGCTGGCTATCTTTCTTTGAAATATTGTAATATTAAAGTAACAACATTAATTTTCCTCAGGCCATGAGTAATATGAGACTTCTAATTGATCTTTGCTGAGTAAAATCACTGTGTTCTTCACATATGCAGAGAACTGGATGTATTTCTTTGAGTACCATTTGGCTTTTAAAGAATGAATATTTATCTTTGCTATAAAGTTCCATTGTGTCTGCAATTTGAGATTGGCTTAAAGTATTTCTAACTGTTGCAGATACTTTCTTTTACTTGGATAATGTCTCATGTGTTGGTCAAACTTCCATCTCATTCAGAGGTCTCCCAAGAAACACATATTTAATACAACTATCTCTGTTTCTTGATTTTGCCTGATCCTAAATAAACGTAACAATAGAAAGGAAAATCATGTCCCAAAGGGGATTAGCTGGTTATCATTTTTGGAGAAATTAAACAGATTCTGCTTATTTTTCTTCTCTTAAAAAGAAAACTTTGCTCACAAGATTTCTTCCATTTTCCAGAGCTTGATTAGTAGGCTAGAAATGTAGCAAAATTTGATTTTATTGGTATCATCTCATGTTACACTCTTTATCTGCCATTTTTTGTAAGGAGGTGGTGGGACGAATAGCAGGACTATGGAATGATTAATAAGATCCATGCTCTTGTGTGAACATGAGAGAAAGCAAACCAAGCAACTCAAAATGCAAAAAAACACAGTCCACACAGATGCAGAGTCTTTGCTTTTCAAAGTAAGGCCTTTTATTTACGCACTTATTAGGGCTGTGTTTTCAGAGGCTGTTTACTACTTCAGATTATGTTCACACAAGAAGAAATTCTGCGTTTTCATGCTAGACACAATAAAGGTCCCTGTTCTTTTGGATTATGTAATGAAACTTTGTGATACATTACTACAATTCTAGGAGTCGCATAGGTACGAAATATAAGAACATGGTAGGAAGAAGGAAGGTGTAGTTTAAGGAGCAATGAGAATGTGAAAAATAAAATCAGCAGCAGGATGAGTTGTGCTGTACGCTGTGAGGGAGCAGCCGAGAAACCCACGAAGATTCCTATCACTCAGAAGCATGGAGCTTCTCTGGGCTGGAAAATGCGTTCAGCTGTATGGGCCTCATTAGCATCGCAGTCCTAAGCTCCTGTCACGACGCTCAAACACAGCTGAGTTCCGCCCTGGGCCTCTCAGTGCCTGCCAGGCGTGGATCACTGATCAGAGCCCAGCTTTCATTGCCTTTGAATTCTTACCTATCAGTTCAGCTTGGGAAGGGAAGCGATGCACAGAGGCAAAGATGGTAAATAGTGTTTGCAGGAAGTGCTGGATCAAAAGTCCTGACGTCCTTTGCCTTCACAGAGCATGAATGACAAGGGCAGGCGCAGTGTGGGACTCCTGCATTTCCCATCCAGGAGCAGGCTTCGTAGCTCCCAGGGATGAATGGTGCTGTGGCTGCTGCGTCGCCCACCCTGTCACTCTCTGCTGTCAGCAATAACACCAATTACTGTCAGTTTTAATGATGGCTCTTGAGACCTGGAGACCAGTGTCTGGCAACTGAAGTAAGCATCTGGTTTTCCACTGAAATCATGAGAAAAAGGAAACTACTTATATTTAGAGATACGAATGAAGGAGATGAGTGAGTTAGTCATTTGACTGCCAGTCACAGTTTTTTGGTCTAGAAATGATTAATATTTATTCTTTGAAGAAATGTTTTGGGCATGTAGACTTCTGTGGTTTGAATCCATAGATGAGATAAAGTCATCATGCATGTTCCAGAAAGGAAATTTTGTTACAAACAATGGCAAACGCCCAGAATACAATCTTTAGGAATGTCACTGAATTGTGCCAAGCCATCAACTTTACCTTTAGATAGATTCTCAGCACTTTCATATTGTCTAGGCTGAATTCATATGTGGCTTGTCGCCACTGGCAAAAAGATTCAGTGTTGGGCTTTGCAGCGTGTTTCTTAGAAGGCAATTCTAAATCGCTCTGATGGTGATATGCTCTTACTATGGTCTAATATGCCTGGTGAGACTGTTGTCCTGGATATTTCTTTTTTGTTTGTTTCCTTTAATTACCTTCTTGTTGAGGAAAGGGATTGAATTGGCCAAGTGGCAAAAATAAAGAACATTATCTGTGCCCAACAATTTTATGTCCATGCTGGCAATCCAATAGTACAGAGATGATTATAATTATAACCTACCAGAGAAAAACAGCTTTGTAGAGAGAGAGAGAGTAGAGATTTGTCTATGGCTATACCATCCTGAACTTACCCAATCTCGTCTGATAAGTGGAGATTTAATCCTGGGGACAAGAACTAGTTCAGGCCATGTCCTTGTTTGCCCTTGCAAGTCAAAATGACATGGAAAACTGACTGAGCATAAAAAAGATCTCCTTTACTGAAGGAAAAAATAATGTTATTTTCTGGGAAAAAGGAATCTGCTAACTTTTCATTTCTCAACGTAGTCTTTGGGATTTATTGACTAGCTAAAACACAGTGTACTCTTTCATCACAGCAACAAAATGGATGATTTTTGGTCTATTCAAACATGGAGACCATGCAAGCTTACACACAATTCAGGTAACATTTCTGTTTCGGTCTGTGATTTGTCATCGTCTTTTTTCTGAATGTTGAGACAGAGTCTAAAAGGGTTTGGTGGACTGTCTTGGGATGACACGCTGTTTGCACTGTTGAGCTTGGCGTGCTCTTCAGCATTTAATTTGGAGTATAATGCAGGCTTGGGGTGGATTTTTAAACTCGAACAAAGAGACTTAAAAAATTTGCCCTACAAAAAAACCCAAAAAAACAAAAAAACTCAAAACAAACAAACAAACAAACAAACAAAAAAACAAGCAACTTGAAGCAGTACCTAATTCTACGATTAAGAACCATAAAACACTCCTGAGAAGTGAGTAGATCAACTTAGACACTTACATATTGTACCGCTGTATTTTAAACAGTCTTGGTTTATTTTTCATAATTGTACTGTTTTACTCCTTATTTAAGTGACAGAGAGACTAATGCCATCTCCTAGCATCTGCTGACACATCTGAGGGTTTAGGACAGATGAGGGAGGACTTGCAGGAAGGTTGGGCATGAAGGAGCAAGAATGATGGTTTCGGGAATGGACTGGTCTCAGTTTCTTACCTGGGTCCAGAGACTAAAGCTTTGAGGTCTCCAAGTGCCAGGTTGAAGAAGGAATGGAAGCATTTAAAGAGATGTTGAGTCTCAGGGCCCAGAAGGATTCTTCTGGGGACAAGTATTCGAGAGTGGCAGGGTAACTGAATGAAGAAGACAGCCCAGTTCTGATGCTTTGAGTAGGGAAGCTCCACAGTGCTCGGAGCTGTCCATCGTCATGCTTATGGTGCTGCTGAGGGCACCCAGGAGGCTTCTCCTAGCGGGCTCTGTCAGTCAATGGGAGCCATGGGGCTCTGGACAGGAGGACTCTGGGTGTCTGTGTGTGTGTGTGTGTGTGTGTGTGTGTGTGTGTGTGTGAGAGAGAGAGAGAGAGAGAGAGAGAGAGAGAGAGAAAGAGAGAGAGATATAGATGTTACATGGTGTTTGAACAATGAGCAGGTTGTGGTCACTCCCACCCCCGGCTGTCAGGAGCACAAACTTCCTTGCTTTGTGTGAGGTTGAGGGTGATTCTTTTCTCTGGCTTTGGTAGTTTCTTCACACACACACACACACACACACACACACACACACACACACACACACATCATCATCATCATCATCATCATCATCATCATCACTCATTTCATGAAGGAACCCTCTGCCGACCTGTGGAGCTCTCTCTTCACCTGTGCTCTGCCCCGCACACTCTGACTGCTCTATCCTTGGTTTCTCGGCAGATCTCTTTACTTTAGCAAGGCCATGAGGCTCTTCCTGAGTTCTTACAGTGTAGAAACTCTTACTGGCCGTTTGTTTCCTTTCCTTTAGAGAACAGTCTTCTTCCATCTGGTGTTTAGTACTTTTGTTTTTTGGGGTTTTTTTTGAGACAAGGTCTTACTTTGTAGTTCAGGCTGGCCCTGAGCTCACTATGTAGCCCAGGCTAGCCTCAAACTCATGGCAATCCTCCTGCCTCTGCCTCGAAAGTGCTGGGGTTACAGGCACAAGTCACCACATCAGACACTGTGGTATGTGGTACTGATTGCTGGTGTGCATGAGTCTCCATGGCTGGCATTGTTATATGTGGTTACTGGGGATCGAACTCAGGATCAACTCTGGTGCAAGGCAGGCACAGAACCCCTCGCTAAATCCCTGGCCCTTGGTGTTCACTTTTAACAACAGATGTTTTCCTACATACTCCTTAGTGTTCTAAGCATGAGGGTACATTTTGCCCCTTATACCATCTTGGCCAGATGTAGAAGTCCTTGGGTTTTCTTCCTTATCTTGACTGGTTTTTATTTATCTTGGTGTCCAGAACTTTTTGGCTTGAGACTTTGCTCAACTTTTATATTAATGAGTTAGTCTGCCAGAGTTTGCCATGTAACCACAAGATGTGAGATTCCTGGACCAGAGACAAAGAATTTAACTCACAGAAGAGCAAACATCTTGAGCTTCATATTCACATAATTTTCTCTTGTCCCCTCGAGTCTCACAGGTCTGTGTTCAGTGACCTCAATGAATGGTGCTCACAGTGGGTCTGTCACAGCAGAAAATCTTGAGTCTGGGTCTTATGAAGAGAGTGTTATGAAATTTGCCAAACTTTAGTCTTGGAAGGAGACATTTAAAAAACATAATTCTGGCTGCTATAGAAGTCTGTCCTCTTTCCCAGAGTGACACACTCTCTCTTTCTCCTTCTCTTTCTTTTTGGTGGTACTGAAGATCAAGCTCACAACCTTGCACTTACAAGGTAGGCGCAGTGCCACTGAACTAAATCTTTATCTTGCAGGATGATTTTCCATAAAGTCATTCTTAGAAAGATACTTCAAATACAAATGGTCATGCAACATGTTGAAACCCCATAGAAACTGTCTCCTCACTTGAGCCTTGGTGAGTCAACAGTGAGAAGGACTTGGGCAACCTGGTTATCTCAGCTATTTTTAACAGCAGATATACATAGGTACAACTACCTGTGAAGGATGACTTAAAGTCTGGATTAATTTTGACAATGAGCAACAGTCACATTCACATTGATGATTTGGCATTTCTTCAGTTTCAACCAATAGTATTCTTTAAAAGCATTAGGAAGCTCTTGGAGTTTTTACTTTTCCAAAGAAAAACTGCATAAGTTATTAGTCTCCCAAGGTGTAGTGAGAAGTTTGTCTTTACATAGGAGCATTTTTGTTTTTGGTATCGATAAGCCTTCATATCGATGGACTGAAAGAAACAATTTTAATAATGTGAAACAGAGAGACATGATTATATTTGATTGAAGAAACAAAGTGAATCGTATAGACTTTGAGTGAGTCCTATACAAATAAGAAATATTAGGCACAATTATCTTGACAATCTGATAAGAAAATGAACAGCAACACTCTGAGGCTTAGTCTGCACACATAATAATTTAAACACATTACACTGTCCCCAGAGGCAGGTTGTTGCAGAGCATCAAGATAGATGGTGAGACACTGTCCCTATTTAATGGTTTCCTGCTGGAGCAGAATGGGAAGAGTTAACATTTGGAAATGACTTGCAGGGTGAGTGTGTCTCTCTGACCTGCAACAACACAGAATTTTGTATATTCCAGAGCATTTACAACCTCCTACCATTCAAGGACCAATGGACATGAGGGATGTTGGAGGTAGCTTGTTAGCTGTGTAAAATTTGGTGTGTATGGATGTGCTATGTGTGGTTTTTTTTTTTTTTTTGAGAGGAGACTCAAGAACTTTCATCATATTCTTAGTAGAATTAATCCAGTACAGCAACAGTATTTTCAAGGTTTGTTTAACTAAAGCTTTGTACGTTCTCTTTATTTTAAATGAATATTTTTTCTCAGATATCAGGAGTTTATTGGCAGACTTTAATTGCAGAAGAAGGTGAAAACAGGAAGAAAGAAGGATGAGAGAGATTATGGAAAAATATAGTTGCTCTGAGAGCAGAGAAACTGATAGGTAAACTTTTCTGAGTTATTATCTGGTAGCTGAAAGGCGGGTCAGTCTGGAAACTTTCTTCCTTGAGGTGTCCAGCAAGGGTGCCACACAATACAGCTGTAGGTGTCGATGAGTTCTGAGGAAATCCTTGAGAACTATGCTGACTGTTGCAGCAACAGGGCTTTCTTCTTTATACACTCATCCGTCCTCACTTTTTGCATATTTAATGCAGTGCTGCTCATGCCCTGAATTTTTCACATGTCCATTGAACAAAAGCCTACAGAAGATTGCATGGCGAAAAGACTACACACAAAAAATTTTTTCCTTCTGTGTGACGGTCCCTGATCTTTGCCAGACTTTTAAATGAGTTCTACATTTGGTCATGATGGGCCTCACTTTACTTCCTGTGATGGTTAATCCCGATTGGATGGAGCAATGCACAGAAGTTTAGTTAACATTCACCTAGGTGAGCCAGGGAGGATGTTTCTAAGAAGACTGGCATGTGGGACAGCAGACTGAGGCCTGCCCAGAATGTAGATGGCACCATTGATGGACAAACGGAACCAAAGGAAGAGAGACCGACACCGTGCCCTGGCCTGCGCTGCTGTCCCGGGTCGAGCAGCCTTGCTCCATCCTGCCCTCTCACCGTGACATTCTGTCTTTTCTCGGGCCCACAGTGAGGGAACCAGCTACCCACAGACAGAAATGTCCAGAGCCGAGAGCCAAAACAGGTCTTTCCTGCCTCAAGTTGTTTTTCTCAGGGGTTTTGTCTCAGGGATGAAAAGCTAACACACTTTATATGGACAAACTTTTTTTTTTTTAATCTTTATTGGTACATTAAATATACACATCATGATTGCACTCCATAATAGGGATTTGTACCAGTATAAGAAACAACTTAATTCTCATTTTTTCCCATAGTCCTACCCACCCTACCACCCCCCCATATACATAAAATTTGTTTCCTTACTTTTTTGTTACAATCATAGACAAAGTTTTTGAGACACAATTCAAACTGTGAGTTTAGAAATAATTGAATCATGACTTCCCTCAAATTATTGTTATTATAACTATTTCTGAGACAGGGTCTCACTTTTGTGGTTCATGCTAGTCCTGACCTCACTATGTATCCAAGGAGAGCCTCAAACTCACAGAAATCCCCCTGGCTCTGCCTCCCAACTGCTGGGATTACAAGCGTGAGCCACCGTACTTGGCAGTGTGGTGTGTGGTTACTGGATATTGAACTCGGGACCTTACGCTTGCCAGGCAGATGCTGGAACCACTGAGTGAAATGCCTGGCTCCCTCAAATTATATTTTATATGAAAACAGAATTCAAAAGCACATGTTTTGTCACTTCACAAATAAATTCCATATTATTAGAAAAAATGACTAAGGGTAATAGAGAATATTTAATGATTATCCTGTATAAATCTTTCCCCTAGGCAGTCAGGAACTGGCCTTATTGTGCCTAGAAAGCTGATCTAGATAGCTATTTTTTCAGTCTGCTTTAAAACATTATTGTTAAAATCCAATGAAGTGAATAATGTAAAACTATATAAATATTTGTTTTAAATTTAGTGTCTGCATTAGTCTGATTTACATGTTTGGACTCTCTCCTAACATCCTGCCTCAGGACCTGGAAACATGTTGTTGCTTCTGCTTGGCCTTTACCTTCTCTGAATACACACATTTTTTTTTTTAATTTTACTTATTTATTTTTTGAGACAGGGTCTCACTTTGTGGTTCAGGCTGGCCCTGAGCTCAGCCTCAAACTCTCATCACAGAAATCCTCCTGCCTCTGCCTCCTGAGTGCTGGGATTACAGGCGTGAGCCACCACGCCCAGCACTGTGGTATGTGGTACTGGTTGCTGCTGGGCGTGAGTTTCCATGCCCAGTATTGTATGTGATTACCAGGGAACCTAACTCAGGCCCTTGCGCTTGCAAGACAGGCACCGGAATCATTGAGCTAAATCCCCTGCCTGGATACACACATTTGGAGTGCTGCTCCAAAGCCTTCCCCAGAACAGTCACTTTCCCTAGTACCCAGGAAAATAGCAAACTCATCTAGAGTTTAAAAATATCTAAAATACCACCTACATCTCTCTCTCCCCGTTCTGGTTTAAATTTTTCAAAGCACTTTCCCTCATCTTGCATGTCTGTGACTTTTGTCTGTATTTTCCACTAGAATTAAAGAAAGTACAGAACAGTAGTTTCACTATCAATGCTCTTGCTTCTAGAATAGTGTCCAGAACACTGGAGTGCACTGCTGAGTATTTGTTAGGAGACCGAATGCTTGGAGCTTACTTTCGTGTTTGAGAATAGTTTCTTTACACAAATTTTATAGGTGCCTTTCCAATGTGATAAAATGACAGTGGCTTCTTTGACTCTGCTGAATACAGAGCCTATTGCCAATTTTGGAATAGTTTCTAAGAAGTTGGGTTTTTTTTAATAAGTTAGATAAATGGCCAGAAGAAATATCGATAGCACAGTCTGTTACATATGTCACATATTTATAAAATATAATTGCTAACTTCTTCACCTGTTCAGTAGTTTAAACTTCTAACTTTTGGTGTTTAAAAGTTTTTTTCTATTCTCAAGATATAATAATTATAATAAAATTACTAACCAGTATGTGAAGAAAATAGAATTCATGCAGCATATTGTGGGAATGTAGATTAGTACAGCTGCTATGGAGAACAGTGTGGCAGTTCCTCTGTCCTATTACATAGAAAGCCAGCCACTGACCAACCAGTATGGCAAGAAATTAAAGGCCAAAAGGCTAACTTAGCGTGTCATTACTGCTACTGCACATTACAGAGCATGATGAGATGAAGAGCAATCAAAAAGGGCCGGGGATTTAGCTCAGTGGTTCTGACTCCTGTCTTGCAAGCTCAAGGGCCCGGGTTCAATCCCTGGTAACCACATACAACAATACCAGGAGAAGAGACTCATACCCACCAGCAATCAGTACCATGTACCACAGCGCTGGGTGTGGTGGCTCACACCTGTAATCCCAGCACATCGGAGGCAGAGGCAGGAGGATTGCTGTGAGTTCCAGGCTAAGCTCAGGGCCAGCTTGAACTTCGAAGTCAGACCTTGTTTCAAAAAAAAAAAAAAAAATCAAAATAATGAAGAAATTAAGATACATACAAAATGAATGAAAAGATGGTGTTACTGGCTGAAAATGAAAATTACTACATTGTCTACTATTTTATTCCTTTATTGTAGAAACTTAATAGCTAAATTCAGAGCTCAGAAGGCTTGATCAACAGAAGTCAGAGCTGTTAAGAAATTTGATCTGTACCCTTTAGATGTCCTGTTTCAATTTCACTCTTAAATATCACTTTACACTCTATAAGCATGTTTAAATTACTTTAAGGCTTATTTAAATAAAATGGAGCACAGCATCAGTGGGTAAAAACCACCAACATAGCTATGTGTACAAATTCTGTGTTGCATATTTTAATATTCATAGTGATAAACTGTTAATTATGAACATCTGAAAGTAGATGAACCAATAGCTTTATGATACAGGGTCATAATAACTTTATTGCCATTTTTAACCAAAAAAAAAAATCTCAATTTTGAGGCAAGATCTTTAAAAATCATCAAGCTTTGTCCTTCTCCTTGATGAAATGGAATACAATTTAAAAAAAATAATTGAGGAAACCTTTAAAAAATGATTTAGATGTACTGATCCAAATGGTTTTAGCATGCTATCGAGGTTTGGTGTTGAAAGTTTTCCCGTTACCTGTCATCAAGAAGAAGAGATATATGGTTCTTATAAATTATGATGCAGAGCAGTTGCAGTAGAAAAACGGCAGCCATTATTTTATCAAATGACTTTTATCTACAGTACCGCTCTCTGTGCTGTCATGATTCTGTAAATTAGGTAGTCATGTTTCCAGAGGAGTGTTGTTACTTAGTTTCTAATCTTTCCTTCTATCACTGTCAAAATAACTTTGTCTTTTAAGTAAATCCTGCAATATTCCATCCACACTTTATGGGCCCCACTCCTGTCCTTGTTGGTGTGAATGTATTCTGGTGATAAAATCAGCTTAACAGAGACTTCATTTCATTGGTATTATGCGATCCTGAGTTAGGCAAGGAGTAGTATTAATTTGAAGAATGGTTAATTTAATACAAAGTATCTAAATCTTTTCAGTTTCCAACTGAATTTACTTTGATGTGAAAGTATAAATTGCACCTTTAAAGATTTTCATAAATATTATTTAGCTATGCAGAGTGGTGTGGACTTGGGCGGGAAAGAAGTTGCAGTACTTGCTCAGTACCTGGGAGGGGTAGGTGTTCTATACCACTGAGGGCCAGCATCTCTATGCTTACAGATACCTGCAGGTACGGTATTACCGTGATCACTTTTTACATGAGCCGACATTTGCCGATGCCAAATCACAGAGCTTCAGACAGCTGCCCTGTCACATCCTCGCATGGTGGAGAGGGTAAAAGGGAAATTTCAGGGGTTTCTAGCATAAGGGCACTAATTCTCTTCACAAGGGCTCTGTTCTCAAGGGGCTTGTCAACATGAATGCATTGACAAAGGCCTGGCAGACTAGGGGAGCACAGCTGTGGATGTGTCTGTGGATGATAGACATGTAGGGACCCATCCCGGATGTGGGACACACTGAGAAATAGGCCAGCAGCCTGGACGGACTGAAAGGGGAGAGGAGAAAGTCTTCCCTTTGCTTCTTTGGTTTTTCCCAGTGCTTCTGGATGTTCATCTCCAGTTCTTTCAGGCTCCTAGTACGGACCCCTCCAGCCATCCAACCCCAACCCTTCAGCTTTCCCCCCTAAGCTCACATTGGACTCTGCACTGAGTTGCAGGCCATTGACCTTCTCTGACCTCTAAGTCTCCAGTAGGTACACAGATGGGCACTTGGCATTCTCCTACCTCTGATTCCTTGGGTGGCCATTGTTAGCTTACTTAGTAAAAGTGAATCCTTTTCTATCACACATACACACACACACACACACACACACACACACACACACACACACACACACACATATTTATAATGAATCTGTTCCTCTAGTGAACTCTAACCGACACAGCTCCCAAATCCCTCACCCTATGCGATCACAATGAGCATTAAGATCTCAATACGTAAGGTGTGAAGACAGATAAATTCAGTTACGTGCACCACCCCATGAAATCTTCATGCATTTTGCATGTTGGGAGCTATGGGGAAGGCAAGGGTAATCGTGCTTATCTAGTTTGCAGAAGAGAAGACTGAATATGACTTTGGACAGGCATAATGTTGAGGGCACACAGCAAGGTGTGAATGTAGTTTAGGCTCCTGTGTTCTTGTTTTAGGCACCAAAAACTTTCTAGGTGAACAAACAACTTAGCTACAAAGAGACCCCACTTATTCCTCTGAGAAATGAAGGAATTGGTTTCAGTATTTCAAGTTCTTTTCTGAGTCTGAATTACTTTGATTCTATGATTTTGAAAGGCTATTATTGACTTAACTACCTTGATTTTAGATGAAAAGAGAAAATTCTTCAGAGTGAATGTATGAAAAGCACAAAGAGAATTCTTGTTTACTTGAAGGTAGGGTTGTAATCAGAGGTTATGAAAACACCTTTAGGGTTTTTGAAAAAAGTGAAGGACCCACTGTCATCAAGGGCTTTGAGACCAGAAAATCATACATCAAAAAGGTTGTCATTCGTTTGACAAATGCAGTTCTCATTCTTTCCTGTGAGCAAAGCACTATGGGAATGTATATCACATAGCCACTCTTTTCAAGGAGACTTGGATGTAGTGCAGGAGATAGATGTGTAAACACTAGTAAAATATAGTGCAGTCTTTGTACAATAATGGATCTAATCCCAGTGAAGTGGGCAAAGGGACAATTTAGCAAGTCAAAAGTAACACAAAATAGCTCTCTCTTTATTTGCTTTAGCTACCTGAAAGGTATTATATAATCTAAAGCAACACTTTATACCTTTTATCTCTCATCCATTTCTTTATACATACCCAGTTCTCTGCCTTATCTTTTAAACATTCCAAGTGATACTCCTGAACACCTTACATCTTTTTCTCTTTTCCCTTCCTCATTCTGTCTTGTGTACTGACTCTGGAAGACAAAATGCAGAAGAATCAGTCTAAAAGGGACAGACTAACTTCTAGGGACAAGAAAAAAAGATGCTAAACACTGGCTAAATACAGAAACCCCCACGGGAGGTGGGGTACTGTGATGTGGCTTTCCTCACTGCTTCCTTTCCCTTTTGCTCTGGCACAGAACTTCATCCTGGGGGACCATCCCCTGGGTCATGCAGGGCTTACAGCACTCCCTCCCAGGGCCTGGGTGGCCTTTAGACTTCCTCCTTCCTCCGGTGCAGGTGATTGGCTCCAGGGTGTGCACCTGTTCACCAAGCTGGGTCAGTCAGAGGCCCTCTGGGAAACTGGGCCAATCTCTTTCTTTCTTTGTGCAAGGGTCACAGACTGTGAAATTGTTAGCATGCGTTATCCTGGTTGGATGCACTAGGCTGTGGCCTACAGATTGAGGCTGGCTAAACAGGGGAGCAGAAGTACAAAATGGAAATACAAGTCACCTGCTGCATCAGAATCTTTTGAGCCAGCAGCATCTGAAACTGAGCCGTCCCTGTATTTTCTAGTCATGTGAGCTATTACATTTTTTTCCTTCAGTTATTTGAAGTTTGTTTTAAGCTTATTGAAGTGGTCTGAATCATTCACACATCTTTAATTGTGCTTGGGATGGATTTCATGCAATACATGGTTCAGTTACTGTGGGTCAGTGCTTACGGACTCGATAGGTAAACTACTAGCCGAGGGCACGGAGATCTCTTCATATCTCATTCTTGTCCTTCCTGCTTTCAACCTGAGTTACCTGAAGGCTCTTCTTGAGAAGTGTAGAGCTGGGAAATGGTGAATCTTTGGTACTTTTATTCAGAGCCATCGTTTATCTCTGGACGAGGAAAAGGAACAGAAGAAAAACCCCTTTTGACACAATAAAGCAAGAAACAGTCTATTCCTAAAACTACGCTGGGTGCACGGATTCCCTGGGAAAGAATAGAGAAATAACTTGTGACTCATGCTAATTTAGAAACTAAAAGGACTTGTCTTAATCAAGGACTCCTGGATTATTCCCTAAACATAACTGGAAAAATCAGTTGTTATTTTCAGCCTGGTGAGTTTTTTGGTTGGACTTTGTCTCTGAGGGAAGGAGACTTATTTCTTTCACTTCCAAGTTGCCAGATAACACAGAGTGTCATACGTGAGTCTCACTAGTCTGCCTGGCTGCAGATTCACCAGACATCTCCCCTATCTTCGTTAGGTTCAACAGTGGAGGAAATCTGAGTGGCTCTATGGAAAGATAATAAAGTACAGGTTTTCTTATTAATGGCTCGCCACTTACAGATCATAAAAACCTGGGCTCAGAAATGCCCGTGCTCTGTGTATTTCCTAGCAGACCACAAATTCTAGTTCTTCCTCAGATAACATAAGAAGACAGTGCGATCATGTCCTAGTCCAACAATACTTGGCAGTGAATTTGACACGAGTCCAATAACTTTCCCTGGTGTCCCTGTATCAGTTGAAAGCACTGGATGCCGCTATGAAGATATTTCAATCTTTATGATTCGAGTCTATCAGAAATCCTTAGAACAGGACTCACACACAGTCCTGGTCATGAGGCACATCACTGCGTCCTGTCCCACTTTACACTTCTATGCTGTGTTCCAGTCATGACGTATGCGTCTTTTTTCCAGAATCTGGAATGGTATTCATCACAGTTTTCTCAAGTTTCTGGGGGCTCCTTGGTCTCAGTGTCCCAGAACCTGTCGAACGTAAGAACGTGGCATGATCACTTTGCTCAGGGCCCAGGCTTTGCTGCAGAGCCTGCACACCTCAGAACCTGACAGTGCTGATGCCGCCTCACCTCCTGATAGGAATCAAAGTCGACTTCATCTTTTAAAAACTTCTCTTGCAATACTGAAGACTGAACCCAGTGACTCTGTGCTGAGCTACACACCCAGCCTTTTTATTTTTTTCATATTTTGTCTTGAGAAAAGATCTTGCTAAATTACCAAGTTGTGCAGGCTGGGTTCAAATTTGGCAATCCTCCTGCTTCAGGCTCCCAGAATGCTAGGATTATAGGTGTGTGCCATGCTTGGCTTACCTTCATCTTTTAGGAAACTAAGAGAATAAGTTTGTTATCTCAGGTTATTTTCCCTCAGTTTATTAGCCTTGTAAAGTTTGCTTCTCAGGATGGCAAAATTTTTCTGAGCCATGCTTCTGATCATAATTTTCAGCTCGGATTTCAGTGTTACCTCTGTGACAATTCTTATTTTTCCTATTATTATATTGTATTTGTGTCTTACATATAATTAACATCTTTGGCACAACTGAAATTTCACCAATTAAGCTTCAGTAGGTTCATGTTTATTTTTGGATTAGATCTGTGGGGACTTTTTCCCTCCAGTACCAGAAATTGAACTCAGGACCTTGTGCTTGCCAGGCAGGTACTGTGCCACTGCGCTGCCTCCCTGGCCCTCGTGATAACTCTTAATTCAGGGCATAGTGGGGTGTGCATCCAAAGTATACCCAATCTTGATCGGCATTTCCTGATGTGTAATCTTTGGCACTTATCTTCTGCTATAGTAATATGTTTATTAGTAGGCATTTGCAGTACGTAATTACGTTGACCTTGAGGAACTGGTACATATACAAACTGCATCTCAGTCACTCTCACTTCCATTTTTGCCCTCTGCTCTCCTGTCTTGTCTTGTCATCATCCCCTTTCAGGGCCCACAGGTCTACCTCCCTCTTCCCTATCATCTGTCTTTTCTTTTATTTTTTAAAAACAGAGTCTTTGTAGTTCAGGCTGATCCTGAGCTCAGTGTTGAACTCACAGCAATCCTCCTGCCTCTGCCTCCTGAGTGCTGGGATTACAGGCGTGAGCCACCACGCCTGGCACTGTGGTATGTGGTACTGGTTGCTGCTGGGTGTGAGTCTCCATGCCCAATATTGTATGTAGTTACTGGGGGATTGAACCTAGGCCCTTGTGCTTGCAAGACAAGTGCCAGAACCACTGAGCTAAGTACCCAGCTCCTATCTTTTCTTTTTTAAAAATTGATTTTTATTGGTACATTTTATACATACCTTATGTTCATATTAAACATTGAAAATTTGTGCCTGTCCTTGACACATCTTGATTCTCATTTTCCCCCTTTTCCTTGCCCTCCCTACAACCCCCAGCCCTCACCTATCTTTTCCATTGCTCTTTAAGTTACTTATATTTTGGGCTTATAATATAAGATAAACCATCTGATATTTAGCCTTTATTTTTCTTGGCATTATGGTCTCAATGTACATCCATTTTCCTACAAATGATTCAAATTTATGCTTCTTTATGGTGAATAGTCTACTCTTTGTATATACCAATTTTTCTTTGTGTATTCATCTGTTGGTGGGCTTATAGGCCATTCCCAAGATCTAGTTGGTATGAATTGTGCTTCTATACACATGTGTGTACAAAGGTCACTGTTTATGTATTTAACTCTTTCAGGAAGATACCCTAAAGAGTGACAGCTGGGTCCTGCCATGCTGCCTTCGCTGTAGAACCCCACTGGAGGAAATCAGATCTAGTTGCAGGAATTTCACAGTAATGATTTTAATAACAGATTTTAGTAACAAATTCTAATCATTTATCTATATCTCTTAAGCATCAAAAATCAGAATCTATATGTAAGGATACTTTCTTTTAAAATGTCCCCACTGTGGCTTCAGTCTTCTTCTCTCACTTGTTTGGAAATCTTCTCTACCAAATGCTTGAGGTCTGCTCAGGGATTTTGTTACCACAAAGACCCCCAAACCAGCCTGCAAACCCTTGGTGGTTGGGGATCAAAAAGAAACCAGGGAAAAGTCACACCTTAAGGTTCCAGGAAGAGGACCAAGGTGTAGATGTTCATACACGGAATATAACTCTACAGCACATAAGACACCAGCAGGGGTTTGTGGAGTGAGAGATTGCAGCTGTGGATGTCAAGTGGGATTTACTAAGAAGATGGAGCTGAGCTTTGAATTAAACAATGGGCAAGACTTATTCTGGCTCTGGGAATGGAGAGGAACTCTGGGGCGGGATGTGCTGCATACATTGGGATACAAAAATCCCAAATTACAGGCTGAATTCCTTGTGAAGGATGGTGACCTACTCCTTTAGGCAAGAGGTTAGGAGGGACTAGTGGAGGAAGTCTTAAGGGAGGATTGCTTCAGCCTATGTCAACAGTGCTAAGTCAAGAACTGATTATAAAAAGCCATAACTGACTAGATTTCTGATAGTTTTGTGGTTCTATAATGTGAAATACAAAATGAGAGAGAGAGAGAGAGAGAGAGACAGACAGATAGACAGACAAAGAGACACAGAGACAATGTTCTGCTTCACAGGCTGGGACAGGACATTTTGTCCTGGGGCGCATGGAGTGTAGTTGCCAGGCAGGTGTACATGCAGAGTCGATACCAGGGACTGCCGCAGTGGGCTGGACTCCACAGAGAACCGGGAGCTGAGGCAGTGAAGAGAGGGAGTGAGACGTGGAACAGCGCCCCCCCTGAGAAAGGGCAAGCGGCCTCTCAGGCCGCGTTAGCCAGAGCCTCAGACGGCTGCAGAAAGACCGGCCGGGGGCTCTGCTGGTGGATGATTTCAAGTGAGGACATTTCCCAAGTAATAATCACTTGTTCATGTGGACTATTTCCTAAAACGAATTTATGGAGTGTTATCTGAGGTGGAAGTTCTTGTTGCCATATGCATTTTGCCAAACCTATTTGTTCACGTTACTCCTGGGCTTCCAGGTCTATGGGACACAGAGGGACAGTTCACTGTCCTCTAAGGACTGACAGTATAGTCAGTGGGGGTGCGTGCCATGCCTGTGTGAGGCTTGGGGTTCAGCACCCCACAGGGACATCACTCACATTGCACACACACACAGAAAGACACACACACATGCACATGTTTTATTTAAGGCACTGAAAAATTTTCCTTATTATTAAAAAAAAGTTTCAGTAATTTTAATATTTACAGTATGATTTTACTGTTTCTACTTTTTGTATTTTGTGTTTATCTCTTTACATACTAATTTATTAAAATCAATTTTTAAAACAGATTTTTAAAATCAGTTTTACATAATAATGATGTTAATAAATGCTTAATTCAAAAAATGTATAGCCTCATATTAATAGAACATTGAAAATAATTTCTGTTTTTGTAGAAAACTGATAAAGTGACAAAGCACCCTCAAACGTAAATATATATACAAAGGTAACTTGCTGTAGGGACAGGGGAAAGGAAAGCAAATTCAAGAAGGGAAGAAAACAGAGTTTTCTTCATGGCCTGAACACCACTGTTTGGAAGATTTTTTTTAGGTTCTGGGGATCAAACACAGGCCCTTGTGCTTCCAAGATAGGTTCAGTGTCCCTTGAGCTATATCCCTGCTGGACTTGAATGATTTGAGCAGCACCAATGCGACCGCTCGGTATGTATTTGACATTCATGTGAATGGTGGCCCTGGGACAAGTGTTTGACGAGACCCAAATGCCTGGAACCTTAGACTCCAGCTGGAACCTCAGAGTCTAATTTAGAGACTTAATTTAGAAACCTGTTCTGACAAGCTTTGTGGGCCTCACCTTGGGGAGAATTCAGAGACCTCCACGGTCATCTTGCTCTCGGAAGAAGCTGCCTTTCTTCCTTCTGACTTTTCTTCTGTCCTGCCATCTCTTCTCTTCCTTTGCATGAACACACTTATAGCTGCAAACATCTAGTGGTTGGGGATTGAGAAGAAATGGGTGAAGAGTCACACCTTTTGGTTGCTCTGTCCTTCCAGGGACTGTTCTAATGAAAGTCAAGACAGGTAAACTTCAGGCCCCAGAGATTTATCTTCTACCTAGAAGGTATAGACACAGTGAACAGGTAATGGAGGAAGTAAATGGGATAAATTCCAGATAGTGATGGATTCTATGGAGAAAACAGGATGTTTCCTTTACTCAGTATATTAAAATGTAACTGGTTCTGTGTATTATCTTGGCAGTTGTCAAAAATGAGGCAAAACAGTCTCTTTCTCATGGAGTTCAAATTTATTTTTATTAGAAAAATAGTAATGCACAAATGTTTAGTATGGGATTAGGTGGTGGTAATGGTTAGGAGATAAAATAGCAAAAAAAAAAGTAAGGAGTCCTTGTTAGACAGTGGGGTGGTGAGAAAATGTTGTGAGACTGTGATAGCTTGAGTGGAATTCTGATTGCAGTAAGGGACCAACTCATGCGAATATATGGGAAAAATTTGTTCCAGGTAGAACAACCTGCAGGTTAAAATGCTGTGAGGCCAGAAACCGGCGCCAAGTGTCAAGGACAGGGAGGAGGCCAGCAGATAGCCAGCAAGGGGTGGCAGAGGCCAGGTCACCGGGCTCTGGGCTCTCAGCAAGGAGGATCTTCCGTGATTAGAAAGCACTGGAGAGTGAGGGGGTCTCATGTATGCTTTGAAAAGACCCCAAGGAGTCTGTCCTCCTGTTAAGGACGTGATAGGGTAAGATGAACTGAGCGTGGGTCATCTGAGATCTCTCCGAGGAGGAAGACTTGAGCAGAGGTCTGCAGGCAAGTCACCATGTTTGTGGAAGCTTTGACAAAAGCTGAAGTCAGACGATGAGGGAAACTGTGTAAAAGGAGGTTGAAAATGAAGAATGGGAGAGAGGAGTTGGATTTTATCCCGAAGACAGTTGGACATTTTGAAGCATATTAATTAGGTAGGGAGGTATCAGAGCAGGCCTGTGTGCTGAGTGACTGCCTCCGTCAGGAGAGGAGGAGAGCAAATTGGAGGACACAGCAGCACAGGCAGAGAGACGATGACCTGGAAGGAAGAGAGGATTCAACAGTCCTTGGAGACATCCTACATTAGTCTGTGGCAGCAACAACTGTCAAATAATTCTTTCTTTTTTTTTTTAATTGAAATTTTTGTTGGTACATTACATATACACATCATGACTGCACTCAGCAATGAGAATTTCTACCAGTATATGACACAACTTAATTCTCATTTTTTCCCATAGCCCTACCCATTCTACCACCCCCACCCCTTATATACATAAACTTTGTTTCCTTTCTTTTTTGTTATATTCTCATTATTCCCCCCCTTACCCTATTATATTGTGACGTAGAAAATACTCAAATAATTCTGTCTTGTACAGAATCAGTCCACCCTGCTGGAGCTTTGCCAGCTTAGTTTGTCTGTGGTCTTGCTGAAGAAATTTAACTCTCTTTCTGCATGATAATCCTTTGTATAATTTGAGATAGCTGTCAGTTTCTCCTTTTTCACATTTTTATCACATTGCCTGTTCTCTTCTGGGTAATATATCTAGAATTTCTTTTCTTTTCTTTTTGTGACCAGGGATTAAACTCCAGACCTTGCACTTGTGAAGCAGGTGCAGGAACCACTGAGCTAAATCCCTGGCCCTTGAACTTCTTACCTGATGTGAGTTGAGGGTTTCCCACATGTCAGAGTTATGTCCCACTCAACATCCTATTCAGTCTGATCTCAGTCAGTTCTCTTTGCTCAGTGACTCCCTCGCAGCATGCCAGCCTAATCAAGAAGGCAATAATCCTTTTCTCTTTTTAGTGCTTACGAGAGTAACAAATACTCCCATCAACTTTTCCAGTGATTGTACAATATTAGTGTGCTAGTCATCAGCTAAGAGCTTAGATTTCTTTTGAGGTATGTTATTCTTTGATCACCTTGCCCTTCTTTTGCATTTTTGATGTTTACATTTCTGATTGTTTGGTTTGATCTATTTCTCATTCATTTGGGATTTGGATTCTGGTGTCTACCATTTTGATTCACTTTCTCAGGTTCATTGTATCTATGGTAGTGCTGGTGGCATAATTGTTTGTGAAGCTTGATGAATCGTTACCGTCGGCAGCTCCCTACTCTTATTTTAACACCTTTCCCACCTGACTGAAGCTCTGGATGAAGAGCATCACCGGCCTGCACTATCTCCTAAATGTCCAGCTTTCCTGTTGCTCTTGAGTTATACTCCCCTCTGAAAAGCAGCTGTGCTCTGTGATACACATTCTAGATCTTATTTAATTGGATACACATGTTTATGATATTGTTTCCCCTAGTTAAAATGAATTTCCCTTAATAAGGTCTCTAAGGAGACTCAGTTCTTACTGCCACAAGAATCCATGCTAAGCAAGGAGGGAAAGAAAAACATGAGAAAAAGAATAAAATGGAAATAAAACTTTGTAAATAAAAAGAGCAAGAGGAGGTGAAGGAAAGAAAGAGGAATGGGAGAAAAAGAGGAAACAAGGTGTGTCACACATAGGTACAAATTCCCTATGATGGATGTGATCATGACGTGCATTTAAAGTGTAACAATAAACTTAATATAAGATAAAGGGAAAGCAGTCAGCAAGACTTTGAGAAAGAAGAGACTTTTGTAGTCATTTAAGTTACATGTTTGCCTGGTCTGTTTTCTTCCTCAGGCCTGGGGCATGAATATATTCATTAAATAAATATTTATGGAGTGTCTGTCCCATGTTAGGAAATGTTCTTGGCACTGGCTGTTTGTAATAACAAGGTCCCTCATCTTCACAGAATTTGCATTCTGGTGGAGGAGACAGGCTATGAACAGACAAATATTATTTATATATCCGCAAAGTAGAGAAAAGTAAAGCAAGGTAGGGTGGAAAGGAAGGCCAGCGAAGGCTGCTATAGAAGAAGACATTTATGCAGAGACCCCTGAGGCATGAGTGAGCCATAGTGGGGGTGGTTTCTTGGTGGAAGTAACAACCTGTACAGAGACTGGAGCTTGGGGCACCCACTGGCATACTTAAGCCATTTAGGTGAAGCTGAGCAGAGTAAACCAAGGGGAGAATAGAAAGAGATGGGTGTGGCCTGGGGATTTAGCTCGGTGGTTCCAGCCCCTGCCTTGCGAGTGCAAGGTTCAGAGTTCGATCCCTGGTGCAAAGAATAAATAAGAGATGGGTGAAAGAGGCAGTGAGAGGAGGTGGGCGAGTGGCTGGTCCTCTAAGGTGAGTTCCTCAAGGAGGGCTGATTAGAACAGATGTTGGGCCGTACTCCCTGCATTTATGTCTCAGTGGCTTTGGGGACGGGCCTAAGAATTTGCACGTCCGACAACTCTCAGGTGATGTGAATGCTGCAGTTTACAGTGTTGGAGGTGACGCTAGTGACTGGGCTTTCATCGACGATGTGAGAGCCAGGGGATGACAGCAAGCGGAGAAGGGATTTGATGTTTTAAAAGCACGGCTGTGGCTACTGTGTGATGAATGGATGTCAGCGACCCAGCTCAAGATGAATGTATTACATGAGGCTGTTGCTATAATCAGATGAGAAAAGATGGTGGCTTTGTCCCATTTATCATAGGTAGAAATGGAGTAAATGTGGCTGAATTCTGAATATATTTTGAAGGCAAATCTATTTCCTTTCAACTGAAACCTCCTTTTATGTCCCTAGGCAAATATAAATAAGAAATTTTGCTGTACTGTCTCAAATGACTGGTTCACATTCCACACTAAAGTTAAAACCTGTATTTAGTGGCTATTTTATATGCACTAATATATATAAGTACAGAATAATTGCACTCTGGTGATTAGCTGCAAGGGTATTTATTTATTTATTGATATGTAAAATGGCCTTTTATTACTAAATACTTCTAAACGTTCTAGTCTCTGAGAATACCTGGCCACAGTGAAGGATTCCTAGCTGAGTCAGCTTCAATACTATTGTTCTCTTTATACTTCTGATTTTGACATTGATTGAATTGAAGCTATTTCGATTGTAAAAACTTGCTACACTTGTGTTCTGACAGGGGTGTGGGGGTTGGAGATTGAACCCAGAGCCTGGCACCTACTAGGCAAGTGCTCGACCCTTGAGCTGGATCCCAGTCCCACGACACTCACTTTTTTTGATGTTACAAACATATGGAAAAGTTCCCAAATCATGAATGAGCAGATAAGAGTGTGACATCCAATGAACTAGCCAGAATCCAGAGCACAGAGCCTTGCCAGCCCCTGGGATGGCTGTCCCCATGCTTCCTCAGGAACTCAATGCGGTGACTTTGGAGCCCACAGGTCTTGCTGTTTTTCCTTCGGAGGTGGAATTCGGTAGCTGTGTTCTGCTCCACATTGTATCCATGAGGCTAGTCCGTCTCAGGGTGAGCAAACCCTATCCTGTGGGTTGCATTCAGCCTATTTCCTGTGGTCTCTAAATAGGTTTTATGTAGGAAAAAAAAGAGAAAAGTAATACTTCATCATATATGAAAATTATAGGAAATTCAAATTTGTGTCCATAAGCAAAGTTTTATTAGAACATGCTCCGTCTGTTCATTTTCGTACTGGTGTTGACTGCTTTGCTGCCAGCAGAGCTGAGAAATTTTGTCAAAAACGAGCTCATAAAGCCTAAAATATGTCCTCTGCAAGTATATCCTTTTAAAACACCAGGCATATGCTCTAGATTTTATTTTACTTCACCTTTTTATAGTGATCTATTGTGTGCTGTTTATGGGACTATTACTATCAATTTCAAATTTCATTAAATCACTCATATTATCATAGGAGACAGTGACAACATGCTAGTTGTATTCCATATCCTTTAGAAGATATCTAGGAAGTGTCATTATGATTATGGGCTTTTGATAAATGGGATTTGTAAAGCTGCTTAATATTGATAGAGGAGAAAATGGCCCCTCCCACAGCACATGGAGCTCTGTGTCAGTGAGTGTGGAGGCTTTTGGCTCCTCAGGTGCTAGTTTCCATGTGAACGGTGATCTGGGACTTGGTGTTCTATCTGCAAGTGTGGATGTGTCATCTTGCGTTGGGCCCAGTCACCTGCACAACTGTGGTTATCTCTAAAAGGTAATGTGGGTGAGAGGTCATTCTGCTTCATGGTGTCACCAGCCAGGATGCTTAGTGTGTTTTCAAACCACAGGTTGTTAGACCTAAGCGACCTCTATAAATTACCTTGTCTATTCTTTCATCTCACAGACATGAGAAAAGAGGCTGGAATGGTCAAGAAGAAAACCGTATTTTATTTTCACCATTATGAAAGACAGAAGGTGTACATTAAAAAAACTACCATCCGTGGGCCGGGGATTTTGCTCAGTGGTTCCGGCATCTGCCTTGCAAGTGCAAAAGCCTGGGTTCACTCTCTGGTGACCACATACAACAATGCCGGGCATGGAGACTCACGCCCACCAGCAATCAAAACCACATATCACAGTGCCAGGGGTGATGGCTCATGCTTGTAATCCCAGCACTTGGAAGGCAGAGGCAGGAGGACTGCTGTGAATGCAAGGCTGAGCTCAGGGCCAGCCTGAACTATAAAAAGCGAGACCCTATCTCAAAAAACCCCAAAACCAATAAATAAAAACAACCCCCCCCAAAAAAAACTACCATATGAAGTTGAAGAGTAAATACTGTGATGAGAAATCTTATCAAAATGCCATGGCCCTTGTCTGGAGTTGAAGTCATGGTGTCAAAGTGTGGTGTGAAATTGGCTTCTGAACCACAGCAGGCAGGAGGCACTGGAGAGGCTGTGTTCCTGTCTATACCTGAGTAGTAGGCCACCGAGGAGAGGGAAGAGCAGCCCCTCGTTTTCTTTTGGGAGTCAAATTTCTTTTTTAGCTATGTAGGATTATTTTTAAAGGGCTGTCCTATTAATAGTTCTTAAAACTTGCTTGGTTAAAAGCAACAGTAATAACTTGCTAATGCAAAAAGAAAGGCAGTGAATAACAGTGCATTTCTCCGGTGGGACTTTACCCTCCAGCTCACACCAGGCCTCAGAGCAGTCCGCACATGCCCTCCTTTTAGCTGCCAGCCAAGCACTGGCTTCATTTCCTCAGATAGTTTGAAGCTGTGAGAGATAATCGCCTAAAAGGCAATCCAGGGACTCTTCCCAGAACAAGGTGAAAATTGATTCTGGGAGGGAAAACAACAGATCTCCTCTGTCATGAGGATGGGGTGCGGTGGACAGTTTTCTCCGAGGACTCCCTTAGGATGGAAGATTTATCGATATGCAGAATGTGCTTTTCAAACCAGGACATTAGAGAAGCTATTAGACAGAAAGGTTGTAATGACACACAGAGACACACACATACATATGATTTTTTCTGACTCTAAGAACCCGTTCCTAGCTTTTGATGTCTTAAAACTCCATTTCTTGTTCAAAATTTTCTATGGTTTTGATAAACATCCTTAGCCACCATCTCATGGTGCTATTGGAAAGTGAGAGATGGGGTTGAGAATGAGAAGTTAGGTCACTGAGGACCTGCTTTTGAAAGGGATGCTGGGACTTTGGTCTCTTCTCTCTCTTTGCTTTCTAGTACCATGAGGTAAGAGGTTCCTTTGCCACTCGTTTCCGCTACGAATATGAACTTGTCTTAGGCCCAAATGCATTGGGCAACGAATCGTGTACTACAGCCTCCAAAGCCACGAGCAAACAAAACCTTTCCTCATCTGGATTTACTTCAGGTGTTTGTTACAGCAACAGGAAGCTGCCTACTACGAGGCTTGTCTCTAGAATAATCCTTTGCATGTTTCTCTCTGCTTCCTGTGCTGGCAGTATAGCCTTCCTGCTGTGCCCTCTGAGGACTGTGCTGGCTAATTTCACTCCAGGGGCAGAGACAGACTCTGAAGAGCACACAGAGAAGCGGAGAGCTGAGCTGATCGTTATCACTTATTTGGCCCTGAACTTTGTGAACAGTTTTGCCTGTTCCCATATGAATTATTTAGTGAGAAATGTTGCCTGTGGGACAATATATCACTGTGTTATACTTGGGGGGATATTCAAAGAGAATTGAAATTTTCTGCCATCTAGAAGTATCAGGCATAGGGGAGGGGGCAACATGTGAATTGATAGTTCTGGACAGTGAACATCTAACTATAGCAGAGAGGGCAGATCCCTGAAGGCTTCTGCTGATGGCATGATCCACCTCCTTTTGGAACATCCTCAACTCCCTGAATGTATACACAGCCTCCTTCCTGTCACTAACGCCATTACCTGCCCCACTGTCTCTCACTAATGATCATGACTTTCCTTAAAGGCACTCTGAAAATTCCTCCTTGAAGTCTGTCCTTTTTCATTTTAAATGCTATTTCTTCTGTGTGCTGACAGAAATTTACTTATACTTCTATTTACAACCTTTATTTCATTCTGCCTCATGTTACATTGAGCTATTTTCATGGATGTCTGCACCACTAGATTACAGGCTTATTGACCCCAGGTACATTATCTTATATCTGTCTACCTTTGATACCTGACACAGCAACTACTTACACTGGCTTGTTCGATACATATTTGTTGAATGAATGAATGCGATGGATCATTTTTTGCTTCTGATTTCTCAGTGGAGAAACCTGAATGAACCTCAGAGACTGTATGATATCAAAGTTTTTGTATCTAGAATATGAGAAGAGACCAAGATGAGACCAGTCTTAACTGGATTTAAATATGTTGGTATTTTCAGTGCATGTATCATTTTAACTTAGTATACTGACAATGTATGGATTGTTCTTGGTTCTATGAGAAGATTTTTTTAAAGGCTAAAAACAGTTTTCTGACTTTTGTGGGTCAGGGAGACTTTTCCTTCTCTTCCTCCCTCCCCATCCCACCTTTCCCATCACCACCATGAAATAATATTGGTTTCATGAACAAAAGTGGTCCCTTTGTTCAGGTTTTGACCTGTGTTTGAGTGAGGTATCCATGAAAGAGCCCACATTTCTTAGCTACTGTACTCTTTGTGAGATTGTACTTTTAAAACTTGTAAGTATATAAATAAGCGAGAGATTACTTATAGTCACAGCTCTCAAAGGACTTTGTTCCTTCCTAGAGGGTGCACTTTCCACCCGTGTCTCTTGTCCTTTCCTCTTCTCTTCCCTCTTTCTAGTTATTATTATTTTCTCTTCCTCTCCTCCTCCCTGGCCACTCTGACATCTCTGTATAGACTCTTTTACTCTTTTCCCTGTACTTACAGTCCCGAGTGACTAAAATCTACTGATGTTTTATAGTTCTATAAGTTTTTAAAGTTTAAAAACTGAAAGGTAAGAGACAAGTTAGCACAAAGAGAATTAAGACAGAAGAAATTCATTCTGGTAATACAAATCTGTCAAAATGAGGAACTCATAGGACATCCTGAAAGTAAAAACATTTCCAGGCTTATGTCCCATCAGTAGTGTGATGGCTACATGGTTACATGTCATCTTGGCTACGCTATACCCAGTTATTTCATCAAATATTGTTGTACAGGTATATTGTAGATGTGGTTAACAACTACAAACAATGGACTTTGAATAAAGCAGCTTACACTGGACAATATAAGCAGACCTGAGTCAGTTGAAGGTCTTAAGAATAAAATGCAGGACACCTCAAAGAGGAAGGAATTCTGCCTTAAGCTGCAGCACCATCTCCTGTCCAAGTTTCCAGTACACAGATCTTCCTATCAGTTTTGGATTTGCCAGGTCCCATAATTGGTTGAGCTAATACTTAACACAAGTATCTTCATATATGGATTTTGTATTCCAGTTTCTCCGGAAAAGCCTGGTTGATGAAGCAGGAACATTTATTATGGTAACAAATGGCTAAAGCAGGACTTCCTAGAATGTTCATAATCAAATCAATTCAGTGGTGCTTTATTGGTGGATGGTTAATAGTATCAGTCAATTGTATCTGCTGATGGCTCGGAGGAATGTCTGCCGTACCTGCGTTGTTGAAATGGACTGTGGCTGCTGTGGATTTGTTCTCAGGGTACCGTATAAAACTCAGGCAAGGATGAACTATTCTTAATATTCCTATGAAGAGGAATATCTAGCATAATACTATTTGACATACTAAGAGAATAAGTGTAGCTAGATAAACAGATATTTTAAAAAGGGAACCTTCAGTTTATAAAAAGTCACATTTAGTGATTTCATGGTTAGTTGCCATTTAAACACTCTATCATCATAAAAAATAATGTTAGGTACTAGGTCAAAGCAACTGAAATTTATTGTATAAGGTACCTAAAATATTATCACAAGAAGAGTATTTTAGAAATTATTCTTTCCTTTTAAGTATGTGTTTGGACTGGGAAATGTTCTTTTGATACCAGATACAGAGCTGTTCCAGGTGCAGGTCTGGCCACATGAATAGGAATGCTGCACCTGGACAGGCCTGGCAGGTAAGGGAGGAGAAGCTCTCCCAGTTCAAGGCACCAGTGATGAAAACTTGATCAGGGACATGAGCACGTTGATTTTATACTTACAATTTGAAGTTTATTCATATCATTAATAAGAAGCTATTGATTGTAGCCTGCCTACTTTATGCCTAGCAAGGCATAGTGGTTACAAACATGAGAAGGAAAATATCTCATAGTTTGCTAGTCAGAAGAAGTGCCACCACCCCATCCCACAGACGAGAGGACTCAGCATGGTCAGCGTCTCTGGGGATCTACAGGCAGGTGTCACAGGGCTCAGCACGGGGCTCTTAGAGCAGCACATTCAGGGCACAGAGTCATGTGCAGGGCAATGGCCTAGATCAACATATCATGGATCTATCACACTCTGCAGAGGAGTTCAGACTTTAGTAAGAACCTGGTGATTTTCTTGTTCTCCTTTCCCATACTTTGCTTATGAATCCACTTGTATTTACTATTTTAGTTTAAGCTGATGTGAGTTGGTTTTCTGCTATTTGTAACTGAAGACTTTGGTTGAACATGAGGAATTTGGGGCTGTGATGTGATCTCTGAATGTAGTAGGAGGCCACTCTGTCAGCAGCAACAGAATGGGAGGCAAGGGATATTATTAGATGGGGGAAACCACAAAGGGCCCCAGTGCCTGGGGGAATGGGTGTCAGGGTTGGAATCATCTGCACAGAGTAAAGTGATTTGCTATTAGTGATTTCAGGCAGCAGAACTATACTTCTGAGGGAGGGCCCAAGTATCCTGCATGTCAGACACGGAACATGCTCTCTCCACACAGCAAAGTTCAGAATGATTGTGGGAGCCACTGTGACCTTGGAGTGAGAGTTGAAGTCAAAGTGGGGAAAAGTTTTAGGAATAAAACAGACATTGTAGCTGGGTATGGTATCTCATGTCTGTAATCCCAGCACTCTGGAGGCAGAGGCAAGAGGATGACTGAGTTTGAGGCTAACCTGGGCTATGTAGTGAGTTCAGGGCCAGCTTGAACTATAAAACAAGATCTTGTTTCAAAAAACAACAACAAAAACACCAAAAAACCCCACAAAAAACCAAAAAAACAAAACAAAACAAAAAAGGGGGGGAGTTTAGGGGGATATTTGCTTGGTATAATAAATAGAACTTGGTGGTTGTACTACAGATGAGGAGGAAGACTGTAGGACAATGTCTTGTTACTGTTTCATTGCTGGGGCAAAGTACCTGACACCCACAAGTAAAAGGAAAGTTTGACTTTAGTTCAAGTTGGTAGAGGTTTCAGTCCATAGTCCTCAGCTTCCAAAGCAGGGGTGTGGGGCCGAGAAGAAGCAGCCCATGGCCAGAGAGGGAGGAAGCGGTGAGACTCATTCTTCTTTCTCTTTTATTTCCCCCCAAGCTTTAAGCCTGTTGTTTGGTTCCGCTCATATCCAAGGCGGGTCTTCCCTCTTCAGGAAGTCCACACCCAGAACTGTGCTAGACCAATCGGTGGACTAATCCAGTATCACACCCACAATCCTCTCACTCCCCAGAACCCCACTTACAAGTGCATGATGCTTTGGGGGACATGTAGGTATAAACCATACTAGATAATTCTCATGTGTTTGGTTACTTTGTGGCTAATAGTATCATTAATCTGATAAATTAAAATCTTAAAAATGAAGCAGATTTGAAGATGGATAAAAGATTTGGATTTGGGCTTTGACTTTTAGTTTAAAGTATCTGAGAGGCAGCCTACTATAATTTCATAGGTGGATGATGCTGATAATTTGAGGGGCCATGATTGATTAGCATGATATATTTACTAGTTATCAGAATATGAGAGGAAATCCAGTCTATAGGGAGGACTGAGATTTCCCAAAGAGAAAATGAACGAGGAGGAAAAGTTCAGTGAACTGAAGACATGGAACTTGGGGCTACTGAAATCCCTTCGAGACCTGAAACTTCTGGCTGATGATAAGGTTCATGCTAAGGTCTTTGAGTAATGGCAACTGAGCAGATAAGGAGATTAGGAGGCTTTTGACCGATAAAGATTTTTTTTAAAGACTCATTTTATTGGTGTATTTTATATACATGTTATGATCACATTCAACATTGAGAATTTGTACCAATACATGACACAATTTAATTCTCATTTTTCCCCATTTAATAAGTATTTTAATATTTTCTTGGTAAGGGCTGGAAATAGTTTGAGTTATCCAGATGTTAGCATCTGCAATGCACAGTAATTTTAAAATAATTTCACTGCAGAAGGGAAAACTCGGTACAGTCTGATGGTAAAGGAGCCAAAGGAAGAGCATTTTCTTGATTTAGAAGTACTTATGGGGAGCCAAAGAAAGCCCTATCCTGAGAGAAAATCTTTGTTTTCATTTAAACCCAGAGACAGGCTGGGAGGAGCATCATATAAAGTCATCAAGAAGGCAGTGGACTTAGAAGTAAATCTTTTTTTTTTTTTTTTAGGTTTTTTGAGACAGGGTCTCACTTTGTGGTTCAGGCTGGCCCTGAGCTCAACCTCAAACTCACATCACAGCAATCCTCCTGCCTCTGCTTCCCGAGTGCTGGGATTACAGGCGGGAGCCACCACCAGCACTGTGGTATGTGGTACTGGTTGCTGCTGAGTGTGAGTCTCCACGCCCAGTATTGTATGTGGTTAATGGGGAATCGAACCCAGGCCCTTGTGCTTGCAAGACAGGCACCGGAACCACTGAGCTAACTCCCCAGCCCGGAAGTAAGTCTTGATAGGGAGATCAGCTGTGTGGAGATATGGAGAGAGAGAGAGAGAAAGAGAGAGAGAGAGAGAAAGAGAGAGAGAGAGAGAGAGACAGAGACAGAGAGAGAGACAGAGAGAGACACAGAGAGAGACACACAGAGAGAGAGACAGAGACACAGAGAGACAGAAAGACACAGAGAGATGCAGAGAGGAGGGAAGAGAAGCAAAGAGAATAGGAAGAAGAGATAAACAAAAAAAACAAAAAACAAAAAAAAAAAAAAAAAAAAAAAAAAAAAAAAAAAAAAAAAAAAAAAAAAAAA
>PVIR01004454.1:0-45161 GCA_004026965.1 Petromus typicus | reverse complement strand
TGCTGAAATGTTTTATATTAAAGAAGTGGAGAAAAAGAATATGCAAAGACGTGGTAGTGGAAAGATCTTTGGATAGAATGAAGCAAAATTCAAGTAAGTTAATTTGCATGAAGCACTCTGAAAACTTTGAAGTGTAATAGGTCAACAGGCAGTGGTAGAGCCAAGGCAATTATCCAAAACACTTTCTCAAAATCTTTTAATAAGCCTCAGTATCTTCTGAGGTGCTTTTCAAATTTGGGATACTTGGGCCTGGCTTCTACTTTTAATTTATTAAATGAAAAGGCCTGGCACTCTTCATATACTTTTTATTGCTGTCTTTTGTATCATACTTTCTGTGTACATTGTTATTTTGTATTTTAAAATTAGACATGTACTGGATTATTGCTAGTACATTTCAACATGCATGGTAATAAACATATATCTAAGTGGCAAAAAATCACAGAGAATGAATTTTATGAATGAAGGAAGTTAAGGAATGGACAATTAGTTGGGATAACTGCAGAAGATGCTTAATTTCCAAATTTTATTTTGAATGCAGTGAAATATTATTAAATAATTTTGTGCAAGTAGTGATGTTACAGATGATATATTTTAAGAAAAATTTCCAATTTTGTATATAATATTTAGCAATAAACTTCTAGTGATTCACAATTATTCTACTCCTGTATTTGGAGTATTAACTGTGATGTGATTTTTAAATGAAACTTACTAAA
Organism: Petromus typicus; assembly: GCA_004026965.1. Taxonomy (NCBI): domain Eukaryota; kingdom Metazoa; phylum Chordata; class Mammalia; order Rodentia; family Petromuridae; genus Petromus; species Petromus typicus. The sequence goes on along the minus strand of PVIR01004454.1, from coordinate 44,448 downwards.
GTTTTTGATTGAAATAAAATCTTAAATGTATAATCTACTAGGCATTATTCTTGCCTAATATTGAGAAATCTGCTATTCATCATTATTATTTAACATACACAGCTGCATTTATCTGCGATAAGAAATTTATTTAAGTGGGAAATCATTCATTTTTGCTGTGATATTGATTTCCATTTCCTTTAGTGAATTTAAAGTTACTGCTTTAAAAATTCATAAATAAAACATATTAGTGATTTTTTACACTAAGATTTATCTCTTTAGCTTTGCTTTTCAGTCTGATGGATACCTTTGCAGCATTATGAAATAATTAAACATAGTAATTTAGCAAGTTCTTGGGGGCACAGAGAGTGGCTTGTCTTAGGCTTTGTATATGTTACAATTTTTGCCATCGCAAAACTGTGTACCACATTTTGAGCTTTTCCTTATATGTGGATCTCTCTCTGAAGGTACTTTTAAGAACTATATAATTCTGATCAAAAATTCTGTTTCTCCCTTGAAAACGTCCTTCTGTTTCTGATTTTGGGTGACAGGAGGGCAATTCCCTTTGTTCCTACTTAGATGTGTTGAAATTGCTTCAAAGCTTTGAAGTTCTGAGATTTAGAGGGAAGATGAAATGCAAATATCTATGTGCTATTTTCCTATGGAAATGATATTCTGAATCAGAAATATATTTCTTTGTTGGCATATATTGGGTCTTATAGAATAAATTAAAAGACACTTGTGAGATAGGCTGTGTGTGTGTTTTTTTCTAGCTACACTAAGATACATCAAGTAACTAGAGTTTAAAACTTCAAAAAATGATTGAAATTTTCATTAAATTTTAGTACCTAAAGAATTTGAGGATTTTGTTTGTCCCCAGTGTTTGGATTATGTATCTTTCATTCTCTAAACTCAATGTTCTTTTCTTGGTAAGTAGTTTTATATTTTATTATTTGTGATAATTAAAGCTGAATATTTCATTGTGAAAAGCCAGCTGAAATATAAAAATATGACAGAAATGTACTTGTCTTCTCTCCTTTCAGAGTCAACCATGATTAATCTTTTCATGTGTGTCCTTCCAGGCTTTTCTGTGTCTGTATCAATCTCTGTGCATGTGACTCTGTCTCTAGGTTTCATTGTGATATGTCTTCAGGTTGACCTCTTTGGGCTGGACATACTCTCCTTGGGTGGCACTGTCTCTCTTTTGGCTGAGTTCTCCCTCTTTTTACATGCTTTTCTTTGTTCTGTCTTACAGTGGCTTCATCATCTGTCTTATTTTTGCTTGCCTGCCCCTCAATTTTCTAACATACTCCTGCTTTTTTAAATTTTCTTCTCATATGTATTCATGTGTGTGGAACTGTATGTGTATTCAAATATGTATAAATATATATTATATATATACATATAAATATGTATAAATATATGTGTGCATTTGTATGTGCATGTATATATATAAAGATGAGTTTATATTTTTATACTTATGTCAGAAAGAATTATTAGACATATGCTGTCTTCTAATATGTTTTAAAAATCCCTTTCCTTAATAATAAATGTAGATCTAAAGTACCATTTTGAATATTGGGTAGTATAATGTATCATAAGCTTAAATTATTTAACCAATACTTTTTTTTTTTTTTTGAGACAGGGTCTCACTTTTGTAGTTCAGGCTGGCCCTGTACTCATGATGTAGCCCTGGCTAGGCTTAACCTCACAGCAATCCTCCTGCCTCTGCCTCCCGAGTGCTGGGATTGTAGGTGTGAGTCACCATGTCCAGCATTGTGGCATGTGGTTACTGGGGATTGAGCTTGGGATGTTGTGCTTGCAAGGCAGTCATGGGAACCACTGAACTAAATCACCAACTCTTTATCCAACACTTTTAAGTAATTTATTTTTGAGATTGTTTCTAAGTTTTTGTTAAAATATTTAGTAGTAAAATTTCCCACATTTGTACAATCGTTTCTTAATCATTAAAATAAAGGTTAATCTAGTTTTGAATCTTTTTCTGAAGGTTGGTGAGTGGCATTACTTTGTCTTTGAATTCTAAATATTTGAGTTCAGTATATTTTAGGTTATTCTTTTGCTTATTTTATGTGTAAGGCTACTTGACCTTTGATAGAACACTTAGTAGTAACGGTTTGTTCTTTTTCTTCCTTCAAAACTTTATTGCTTATGTTATCTTATATTGCAAATGCAAGATTAGATTTAGATTAATGATTATTGTTATTTTTTGCTTTTTTATTTTCTGGACAAATACCGATGGCCATCAGTCAGAAAGGAGTTGGTAGAGCGTGGATACACTTTGGAGGTATGCTCAGCTTGCCTTTGTCCTGTGTAGCCTGACAGGGAGTTGCCAAGGACTTTCAGTGATTTCTGGTTGAAGACAGTAGTCTGAGCACCAGTATCTTTGTCCCCTTCCATGTAAGCATGAACTGAAGTATGTTGTAGAGGACAAATGGAATAGAAATTCTGAAGTATAAGTCTGTGTGCCAATAGTGGATAGAAGTTTTTGAGAGATTTTTGGAACTTGCAGGACTTGAGTGGTTAAAAACTAGGAGAGAATGTTGGTATAAAACAGTGGAGATAAAGGGAGTTCTCAACAGCATCAACAAATCAAAGATCGATATAAGGGTAGTTCATTAAAAGGCTCACTTAAAAACTAGGCTCCTGGGTTTCCTCCTGTCTGCTTGCAAGTTTCTCTTTCCCATTTCTTATGTTCTATTTGTACTCTAAGAAAAATTTGAAGGGCTATATCTAAAGAAAATTATTGATTTGCTTTGCCCTGGCCTCTAGGAGCACCACTGAGTCTGGAGAAAGAGGGAAGAAATTGTGTAAGAGACACTGAAGAGAAAAGAGAGAGTAATAACACTCAGCAGTGAAAATCTTTCCTAGAGGTAGGCCAGCGTACTGAGACACTTTGGAAAGATTCCTCCCAGTCCACACAGCTCTCTGCCTGTGTTTTAGTTCATGCTTCTTCTTCTTACGCGAGACTCTCATCCAAGGTAGAGAAGCTGCTGGAACAAATGCAGAAGAGATGGAGGTGGGGAGTATGAGGGTGAGATTGAGAGGCAGTGTGTGACTGATCAGCATTTCAAAACCAGGAAGGATGAAGGGACTAATTAATCAATGACATACTAGAAGATCCTGGGGTAGATGCTTAACAGAACATTGTGGAGACAGGAACCTGGGCTCATGGCCTTTTGTTTATAGATAGGAGAGATAGATGGAGGTTCACTAACAGTCTGAAAAAGAAAGACCAAGTTAACGAGAAAGAGCAATAGACACACTAGGAAGTGGAGATAATTTGGTGTACTGAAGAGGAAAAAATAAATATTTCATTAATATTTCAAATTGACCTAGTATATTTTTCTAAGACAGAAACAGGGGCAGTAGAAGTGGAGTGACCTGAAAGCCACAGAAGAGTTGTTGTATCAAAACCTAAACCGAGGTAGTGAACAGTGAGCTGGTCCTGGTGAAGCTAAGTGGGAAGAGACGGTGCCAGGGCTGAGAGTAGCGCTGGAGCGAAAGCAAAAAGAAAAGGAGAATATGAGAGCGATGCTGAGCTCTAACGCATGTGTGGTAAACATTTCCAAAAAAGGAGAGAAACACTAGAGAAATATTTCTCTGAAGAAATAAAGGTCAGTAAGAAATCTCTATGTAGATCTCACTGGGAAGAACTGTGAAACATTTTGTGAGTTTTAATGAAGCAAAAAAACTATAATCGGTGTAGAAAACTATGTAATCTATAAAAGAGATACAAGTCATTAGTCTGATAAAAAATTAGTCAAACGACAGACACTTGAAAGAAATGTTTTTTTCTTTCTTACTATCTTTTGTTTGGTGGGGTCCTGGGTACCAAACCACTGTGCAACATCTCTAGCCCTTTGCTGAAATATTGCTGTGAGACAGTCTAACCAAGTTACTAAGTTGCCCAGGTTGGGCTTGAACTTGGAAGCCTCCTGCCTCAGCCTCTTACAGTGGTAGGATTACAGGCATGCTCAGCTAAGAATATCTGTTTCTGAAGTAAATTTATTTTTAATCTAATCAAAATATGTAGTGTTCCTGCAAAATAAAGACATTATTGGACATGTAAACACCTCATATTTACCATCTCTCTAATCCAAAAAGTGTTACTCGATGAATGAAATCCTTTTGCACCGTTTACTTTCTGCCCTTTGAAGTGGGAACTGGCTATTTAAACTTTGTTCAGCTCTGCACTTCTTAAGAATTAATTGTAGAGACATTATGTCTTGCTGCTTATTATGAAATTCTTGTACTTTTAAATGTTCATAAGCTCACAAGAGGAAAGCAAGTAGATCTATTTTAATTTGCGTGCCTCCAAGAATTCTGTGGTGTGTATTTCACTATATTATACCCGCATGAGTGGCTTTGGAGCTGTGCTGACTGTGACTGAGAAGGCAGCCACACGTCCTTGGGAGTGTATTTTAGGTGTTCAGGAGCTCAGCATGTGTGTTTTTTTAAGTGACAAAGTAACATCATGTGGGTTTATTAACTTGAAAGAAAGCATTAAAAAATGGAGTCGTTCGACTGGCTCGAAGCCAAATCTTTGCAAAGGCCAAATTTTGTCCATAGATATGTTTTGTTTTCCTGATGCAGGATGTTATTTTAATTGAACAAAACCTTAAAACTTAGAAAATTGCACATAAGCATTTTGGAGTTTGGCTTCTTTGGGGTAACTGGGAGATGGGTTACTTTGGCTCTGCTCATCCCCATGACATCAACCTGCCTTTGTGTGAAGGCTGTCTCCTAATACACAGAGAGAATAATAGAGGCCCGTGCGCACTCGCCTCCGTGTAGAAACTGGCTTATGGCTGTCTGAAGTTTAGCCCTGCCTGCTTGGTCGTGACTCCTCCCTCTGCCGAAATCACACAACCAATCCATAGCTACCCTGTACAACTGCCCGCCTCTCTGCATGCTTCAACCAATCCACAACTGACTCATATGGTTCCCCACCTCTGTTCGCTTTATAAGTATGTTCATTGTCTAATAAAAGCGGAAGTGTTCCTTGAAATCTTCCTAAGAGTCTGCGTGGTGACTCTGCGACCTCATTCTCTCAGCCTTCAGCCGAAATCCATTTCCTCAACACCGTTGAGAGGACAACATTGGTGAGGGACAGCTCTCCCTGTAGACGGTGTCTGTGTTGTACACTGGCCACATCTACCTCACTACCTTTCCAGTACATAATCTCTATCCCAGTGGCTTCATTTTTGTTACTTTCTTTGTAAACATTTAGTTTGCACCCTTCATTACTACCAAATTAGATATCCTAAGCTATATAAACTTAGAAATTCATCATTAGGCTAATCTTAATATTTTTTATGGAATCAACAATGGAATGGATCCATTTTCTTTAAATAATAATGTATGACAAGATGGTGCTAGTAATTATTGGAGAGATGTGGGTTGTTCATCGTTTGGCATTTCTAACAGTGTTTTCCTGAGGGTTACGTCCTGCGCTATCTTCTCGATGACCAACAGAGAACAGTGTTTGGAGAAAGTCAATTAGGGTTGCGGGTGCTGTTTGTGATTCAAGGAACGGAGTGAAATGATATAGTCAAGAAGCAGGAATGAGACTTAGCAGCTGCCCTACCCACTCAGATCGATTGCATTCTTTTCTCAACAACAGCAGGCCCTCCTTTTAAGTTTGGCCTCCCTACTCTTCGGTTCTGTGTCTAAATAAGCTCCTAGCTGTTTGAGACAGATCCTTGTTTCCACTGTGTTGTTTTGTGAAATGCCATATGAACACATGACATTCATAGATAATAAAAACAACAATGATTATAGGCTGGTGGTAGTATTTTGTTGATATCCCTGCTGATAACAATACACAAAGATATCACTTGACATTCTATCGAGTTAGCAGAAACTGTTGTGTTGATTTCTACTGCTGTTAAGAGCAGGAACAATATTGATTTTAATCAGAAGAAACAGGGAGAAATTGCTTTGACATGTGTTTTTTACTCAATCTTTGAGAATGTCATGGAGTAATGAAAAGAATACATAATAATTTATGTGGGGTTTTTTCAGAAGGGCTTGAAGGTGGTTGGAAAATAGTGACCCAAGGATAGGAATTTCGTTTAGGAATGATGTGCTTACTTAGCCATCACAGAAAAGTCTCTTGTAGGACTATTAGAGGTTATTGAGTTGAATATGAAACAACTGCAATTTGAGTCACACTGTGATTGAAACACAGGGAAGTATGGTTCAATTTGTTTGTAATTTATTTATTTACTTGTTCATTCAACAACATGGCTAGTGTTGTCCCGGGCATATAGTAGAGAACAAAACAAATTTCTTGTTCCAGTGCACCTTTTGTTCTCATAGCTGTATATAGACAATAAAAGTTATTTCATCACATGTCAAAGGGTGGTAAGTATGATAAAGAGAAAAACAGAGCAGGGTGAGGGGGGGAGAAAGTGCCAGTGGAGATGGCACAGTTGGTAGTAGAGATTTTATACACTGTAGACAAAGAAGGACTTGTTGGAGACATTAGGAAATGGAAAGCAAACCAGGAAGCTGCTTGTTAAAGAGTTCTAAGCAGAAAGAAATGAAAATTTCCTGAGTAAAAGTGTGCAGGAGTCAGCGGGGTCCCAAGAGGAGTCCTGTGTGGAGGAGGAGATGCCCCAGGGAAGGAGAAGACTCAGGTCTTAAAAGACCCTGAAGACCATTAGAAGAGCCCTTCACAATGAGAGAGATGGAATGCGAGTAGCAGGTCATATTCTTATTCTATTTTATTTATTTTTTTGATACTGGGGATTGAACTTGGGCCCTTGTGCTTGAGAGGCAGGCACCATTTCCGCTGAGTTAAATCCCCAGCTCTATTGTCTCATTAAAAAAAAAAAAAAGATTAGTTAGGATGTTCTTAAGTTAACTATAATGGAACCAAAATGGAGCAAATACTGTGGCAGCCTAGCTTAAATCCAGGCTAGGTTCAACAGCCATTTGCACCAGGGTGTTAACAATAGAGAATATGAAACTTAATTCAATTTTTGGATGTAGAAGGAACCAAGTTTCCTGATAGATTGGAGACTGGGTGTGAGATAAGCAAATGGTCAAGTGTGATTCCATTGCTTATGGTCCTGAGATTTGTAGCCTGAGCAAAGAAGATGGACAATTGTGGAACATGAGGTTTGATAGAAGAGCTCAATATTTCAATCTGGATTATGTGAAGTTTGGACATTGGAGAGATGAGTATTTAATCCCAGCGGAGAGGTCATGGTCAGACATGTGAATTTGAGGGTTCTCAGGATAAAAGAAAAGTTGGAGATATCATTGAGGGAAAAAGTTCAAATGAGAAGTTTGAAGAGCTGAAGTCCAGAATGTTTGAAGGTTAGGGTTTGGAAGAACCAACAGCGAAGACTGAAAAGGCACAAGGAGAACCAAAGGAGTGAGTTTTAGAAGCCAAGTAGGTAATTGTTCTAAAGGTGAGATTGACACTCAGGGTCTGAAGCTCTCTGTGAATCTAATGAAGTGAGGAAGAAGCTGGCAATGGGATTTATTGGCAACCATCTTGTGAGTGGTTTAGACAAATGGAAGAGAAAATGCTCTACTGTGGTGGTCCCAGAAATAAACAGGAAGATGAGAGTGGAGAGAGAAGTTTACTTAATGATGAAGGAATTTTGCTGTCAATAGATGAGAGACACCACTGAAATAATACTATTGATGGAACAGTATACATGATTAATAGCACTCATAGCTCCTGCTAGAGTGATGTTGGTTGGGGAAAACTCACAGGGGTGGGAATAACATCAAAGGTGCAAGTGTCCTTAGGCTGGGGAGGTAGTTCAGTGGGTGGGGTGTTGGGTTAGCATGCTCAGGCTCTGGGTTTGATCTGATGTGATGGGCATGCAATGAAGAGGAGTATGACTTTTGGAGCAGCCTATACAGATCTAGAAGGGCTGAGTGTCAGTCACATTCTGAGAACAGAGCTAAGGTTTCCCTGTGGATCTTTACCAGCTCCTCTCCTAACACGGTCAGAGCTTTGACTCCAGCATGCTTCCTTTAATCCCTCCCTTGCCTCCTCACAAGGATGGTTGACTGGAATCATTTATGATCATAAGCAGTATTTCCTAGGTTCTGTGGAAAATTTGAAGGACAATGAATTCTTTTCTGAGAGCACAACCAGCAAAGAGATTGGTTTGACAAGGTTAGCCTTATAGTAAGACAGTAGCAGAGGAGGTATGAGAGGCTGTTCTTAACTCATTTTTTCTTTCTTCTTTCTTCCTTCTCCATTTACTCCTCTCTCCTACTTTCCCTTCTCTATCCCTTCCCCTGCTCATCTTCTATCCTTCCTCCCTCCACCCTCACTCTCTTTTCCACTCACCCTTGCTTTTCTTCGGTCTATATTATAATTTTTTATGCTGGTGAGAATAACCTAGAAGAGAGGAAGATGACTGAAAATGTGTAATAATAAATAGTCGCTGGAATGAGTTGAGAAGGTGCGAAGATTAGAATTCAGTAAGAGTGGACAGCGTGGTTTTCAAGAGGCTGGCAAACAGTGCAACCGTCTTAAAGCAGAAATGAGAAATTCTGTAAGTGCAGATGTGGTTATGCTGTAAACTGAAGTAGTGGGTGTTTTAAAAAAGAATTGCTTATATTTTCTCATTACAAGGAAAACTTGCATTGAGGTCAATTAAAGAGAGTAGGTGTTGGAATGGTTATAATAATGTGCAGTTGGCAACCTTATTTTCCCAAAGAAAGCCAATTTTATTAGTTATGTGGCTTGGAAGAGAAGCTGTTTTCTCTTTCTTACTCAAGGTTCAACTCTGTGGATTTCTGGTGGGCTGTCTTGGTTAAATCCATTTAGCTTGGGCTAAATCTTCATTTCCACCAGTTACCTTAAATAGGAAAACAACATTCTTATGATGTTTTATGATTTGAGCCATGTTAATTAATTCTGTCAATATAACACAGAAAAGAGAATAGTGCGCAGGGGGTTATGTGAAATGTGTACAGGAGAATCTGTCCCTATTGAACATACAAATATGCTTAAAATCCACTGATGTTCATATGGCTCCATTCATTCAGCCTTGAAATCTATGTTGCACCCAGAAGATACATCAGAAACTGCTGGAACTGGAGAGTTCTGTTGAATGTGTTTATTAGCTGGCACGTTTCCTCTCTCTTCTGCTTATAGAGCTTTACATGTAGGTATTGTGTCTATAGTCTACAGACAAGGGGAAGATGTTGTTCATTATTTTGTCTTTAAATTTGGGTTTTATGCTAAACATTTATAAGCTCTATAGAGGTAAGAAATATGACAATACTTTATGAATTTTAATTGGCAGCATTAGAATTGCAACACAGTATTGTAATGAGCTCTCTGCCATTTCAGAAGTGTACTTTTCATTTTCTTCCTAGAAGTACAATCTCACTAGTTCACTGGAATGCAACAAAAACTGTACTTCTGCAGGAAAGATCCCCTAATCACCACCCTGCAGTCTCCCTACTCCTTAAATTAATTGTTCTGTCCTCAGAATTTTCATAACAATTTGATTATACCACTTAATTTATGATGATACCATTTAACAACAAGTTCTTAAAGTAGAGTGACCTCTTCTTAATTGATGAGGATGGCACTTTTTCTGACATTAATTTTAACCTTTCAGTCTCAAAAGTGTCCCAGCTCAGAGTGGATGATGTGTGTGTCCTATCATGAAAGGACTTGTCATCTCAAGTGCTCAGCACTCAGAAAGGTTATTCAGTGAGAGTTTGTCAATGAAGTTAAATCAAACTGTTATTTGATGGCTATAGGGACTGTTCAAGGTCTGGTAGAGGACTTTGGGTATTTGAAGGGAATTGTTTTATTTATATTTATTGTTTATGTATGTTAATGTTCAAAGACAGTCCAGCAGGGAACACGGAAGCTATTGGTTACTCTAAAGAAGGCAGAGATAACCGGGCCCGGATGTTGAGGAATTGGCTGTAACATAGTTCACTGATTTCTAAATGCTGATCCAGAGGAATATCTAAGGGAAGTAAATATCTTTCTAGATACTGTTATTTCATGGCAGAAAAGAAAAAAATGAAAGAGAAAGCAAGATCTTGGTAATGACTTAAAAGTAAATGTATATTGGATTTTTTTTCAATTTAATAGGATTATATCTGTAGTAGACTGAACTGATATTAATTTAAATGCTCTTTCCTTATCACAATAAATTGACAACTCTGAAGTTCTCTGCACATTGCTAAGAAAATGAGCTGAAGCTCGGCATGGTGGCGCACACCTACAATCTGCCCTCTGGGAGGCTCAAGCAGGAGGACTGCAAGTTTAAGCCCAGCCTGGACAATTCAGTGATTTAGTGTGACTCTGTCTTGAGACAAAAAATAAATAAAATACAATGAAAAGGGCTGGAGGTGAAGACCCTAGGTTCAATTCCCAATGGCAGCACCATAAAGAGGAAGGAGGAGGAGGAGGAAAAGAAGATAAAAAAAGAGGAAGAGGAAAAAGAAGAGAAGGGGGAAAGAAAAATAAGAAAAGAAAGGGGGGCTGGGCTGGGAATGGAGACCTGCCTGGGATTCATGAGCAACGTAAGCGCTGATGTGTCGGTCCCACAGAGAGGTGCTGCCTTCTCCTTCTGTTCTAGGAGTGGTAGGAGCCCATTTGACTCCCTGCTCTTTCCCAGGACTCCTCTCGTGCCTTGGACACAGTGAATGTCTGGTAATTATTGTCTGAATGTGCACAGGGCCCTCTGATGGAAAAGGGGCCAGACTGGCAGACAGTAGTGCTGCCTGTATCCTGCTGGTGAGGAGGAGTCAGTTACTGAGGCTGCCTCTCATGGGCTTAACCTCTTGGCTAAAGGTTCAATGCTTTGGCTTGGATTATTGTAAAGGTTTTTCTTTCTCTGTATTTTTTTTTTGAGACAAGGTCTTGCTTTGTGGTTCAGGCTGGCCCTGAGCTCAGCCTCAAACTCACATCACAGCAATCCTCCTGCCTCTGCCTCCCGAGTGCTGGGATTACAGGCGTGAGCCACCACGCCACTGTGTTATGTGATTCTGGTTCCTGCTGGGCGTGAGTCCCCACACCCAGTATTGTATGTGGTTATCGGGGGTCGAACCCGGGTCCTTGCATTTGCAAGACAGGCGCTGGAACCACTGAACTAAACCCCAACCCTCTTTATCCCTAATTTTTAAAACTAAAAAAAATTGCAGTAATATATCTATAACAAAAATTTACTCTTATTTAAGTGTGTGTGTGTGTGTGTGTGTGTGTGTGTGTGTGTGTGTGTAGTTCAGTGGCAGGAAGTAGTATATTGCTACTGCTGTATTACCACTGCTGTTTATTCACAAAACCTTCTCATCTTGCACAGCTAAACTCTGTACCTATTGAATGACAACACCTGACTGTCCTCCTCTCAGCCCCTAACCACTACTCTTTAACCTTCTGTCTTTGTGTATTTGACTACGTTTAGTCCTTTATGTAAATATAAGGTTTTGTCCTTTGTGATTAATTTTGCTTAATATAATGTTCTTCATACTAAACATGTGTAAGATTTTTTTTTGTGGTACCAGGGATTGAACTCAGGCCCTTGTGTTTCCAAGGTATGTGCAGTACCATTTGAGCTAAATACTCAGCCCAAGAATTTCTTTCCATTTGTAAAGCTGAGTGATATTCTCCTGCATGTGTAACACATTTTATTTATTCATTTTTTCCATTGAGATATAGTTGGGCTGCTCCTACTTTTTGGTTATTGTCAATAATTCTGATGTGAATATGATTTTACAAGTATTTTTTGAAGTTCCTACTTTTGGTTGGATATATAACTAGAACTAGAATGGCTGGATCGTGTGATAATTTCATTTTTAATATTTTGAGGATCTGACATACTCTTTTCCATAGTGCCTAACTTGTTTCCTCATTCTTATCAACAATTGCTATCTTTCTTCTTCCTTCTCTTTCTTTTACCTTTCTCTGCCCCTCCCTCCCTCCCCCTCCCTCGCCCCTCCCTCGCCCCTCCCTCGCCCTCCCTCTCTCCTTCCCCCTCCCCCTCCCTCCTCCTCCCTCCCTCCCTTCCCCCCCTCCCTTTCTTCCTTTCTTCCTTCCTTCCTCCTTGTAGGTTTTCTTATAGGTACAGTTAAATGGTCTTTTAGGTGCCCTCTTTGTTTCTAGACTTTTCAAGTTTACTTTATTACAGCAAAAGTATTTTTCTACTTGAAAACCTAGCCGTGCAAATTCTATGATTACTGATTTTTCTTGATTTAAATTCTGTTGTTAAAAACATGTTTCCCTTTCAGATCTCATTTCTATCCAATCTGTACTCTAGTCAGAATAAAATATTACTTTAAAAAATTTAATATCTATTTTCAAGTCCCTACTCATATCTCTTTCAATTATTAGTAATTTCAATGGTATGGAATATCTGAATTCTGCTTCCCAAATTTCAGTTATTATGTTTGTAACTTTTCCTTCATTCACTGTCCATTTAGTTTTACTTCTCTGATTTTATTTTTCTTCTGGAGAAATTTTAAACAGATTATTTAAAAAAATTTGTATTATTTTAAGCAAAAATATCCACAAAAGAAAAGTTTTTAATAAGTCAGTCATACAAATTTTTCATACATGTTAATAGATGTATTTCTTATAAATAAAAAGTCTATACATGACCAAAAATTCATCTCAAAGACCAGCAATGCTCCACATACCACACTTTGTGAGAGATAGTGCTAAGCTACCTTGCCTGATTTTTTTTTTTTGTTTTTTGAGACAGGGTCCCACTTTGTAGTTCATGCTGGCCCTGAACTCACTGTGGAACCTAGGGTAGCCTTGAACTCACAGCAATCCTCCTGTCTCTGCCTCCCGAGTGCTGGATTTACAAGTGTGAGCCACCATGCCTGGCATTGTTGTTTGTGGTGCTGGGGATCGAACTCAGGACCTTGCACTTGACAGGCAGATGCCAGAACCACTGAGCTAAATCCCCAGCCCCTCCTGAGTTCTTAACCAGGTTTAGGTCCCCATCGGGCTGAGCTCTGCGTCAGTCATGCAGGTGTGCAGTGATCATGACTTGGCTCTGGGTCAGAGGAGTGGCGGCAGGTCTCCACTCGTCCCTCACTATTTGTATGATCTAAGATTTGTTGAACTTCTGGAAGCCTTGTTTGCTCTTTTGCAAAGGAAAAGAGGTAGGTAGTTCCTACCTGAAATCATTTCTTGAGGTGTCACTAGGATAAAATATGCAGAGTGAAATAATTTCTAACCTGTCACTGAGAAGCCAGGTCCTAACACCACAAGGTCTTAACACTATCAGCCCCTGACAGTGCACCTCCATTTTTTGTGTCCAGATAGGACACCTGAGCTGTCATAGAGAGCTACAAATGGTAGCTATCATGAAGGTGGGCAGGGGTCAAGATGGCAGTCACACTGAATGAGGTCTCAGGCTCCATTTGTGCGATTACATCCTTCAAAGAATGTCCTTTCCTTCCTCCAAGGTCATTGTCCTTTTATAAGGAAAATGGGCCTTGTTGACCTACAATGTCCTTTATTCCCCATGTGAATATTTTCTGTTTTGTTTGCTTGATCTTGAGGTGTGGGCTTTGCATGGGTCTCAGACTTCATCAGCACGTCCAGAGGAGGCTGTATTCTCTGGAGCTATAGGTTGAAACCACAGCTTCTGTGGGTTTTATCTATAGCTCAGGATTAAGAAACTGAAGGAAAAAAAAATAATGTCTCCTTTGTCTTTCAAGTAGTTCCCAGCCCCTGGTCACCAGCCCTGCTAAGGGCTGACTCTCTGCCTGACACATCCCAGCTCCCCTTTTGCTGTCTGTATCAATAAAAGATGTATCAACATTTGCTTCAGCAAATTCAGTCAATGTTCCCCTACCGTGAAACTGATGGGAACAAGTGTGAAATGTGTGCTTTGCAGGGTGTGCTTTTATGGTTGTTATAAGGTGAGTGGTACAATCATTTAACTTTAACGTTTTGGGGTCTCTAAAATTACCATATTTCAGAGCCAAATAGAATGGAAAGTTGAACCTGTGGATGTTTCCCCTCCTGTCTCAGTCAACATCTGCGGGATTAGTTAACACAGCCCTGAGTGGAAAGGAGGCAGAGGAGTGTGAAGCCAAACGGAGCCTCAGCAGCTGCTTCCCCCTCTGTGGTCCCAGGGGCTTCAAAGAAAACCAGAGATGATGAAATATTTGTTTCAGTTTCCAGGGTCAGAGAACAGAAATACTTGCAGAAATTGGTTCTCTCACTCAGCCTTGTCCCTTGCCAGCCCTCTTGTGTCTGAGTAAGGTTTCCCTTTCTTCTCTGTTGAGTTCTTCAGTTCCTTGAGTTACCCTTTATGCATAGAACTATCTCCTTCCTCTACTGTTTTCTTCTCAAAGTGCTAGTTTTTTCCATTTGCTGTTTCTGTGAAAATCTCCAGTGTAAAGAAATGGAAGAAAGAGGAAGGAGTGAAAGTATGGGAGGAAGAGACAAGACGAATTTGAGAGATGCTTGGCTGCCGCACTTCTGTAAGTCTGTCATTCAACTGAAGCATTGACTTTTTTATTAGAGGCAAATGAGTCTGAATTTCTTGGCTAATAAATCCCTTGAGTGGAACCCATTCCACTGCTTTCCTCGGGCTGATGCCATGTGCTGTGTGGGTTCTGTAAGTTGTGCCATGCCGTACCTCCACCCTCAAGCTTAACGATTCTCTGTGCAGGCTGAAATAGGTGATAAGGAGAATGCCAGTTTTTCTACCAGATCCATTTCAGTCATGAGTATTGAAAAGGAAAAAAAAAGATTTGTGATATAATTTTTATTTCCATACCAATGAAAGGTAGGTGTAGATTTCTTTTCAAATGTTCCTTTTCTTCTAAACTTAATAAAAATAAATAATTTTTCCTTAGTAACAGCTTAATGTATTTATATATACAACACCTTTATCCTAAAGCTTTATGGACTTCTAACATTTTACCCCCACAAACCTGACATTTAAGATGAAATAGGTGGTACAGCAAGGATACTTCAAAAAATAAGAATGCGCTATTTTTCGGATATCTAGTTTCCTTACAGTCAACAGACCTTATAG
The DNA here is from genome assembly GCA_004026965.1 of Petromus typicus. NCBI lineage: Eukaryota > Metazoa > Chordata > Mammalia > Rodentia > Petromuridae > Petromus > Petromus typicus. Next base: position 29,443 of record PVIR01004454.1, on the reverse strand, counting down.
GCCTAACACAATATTCTATGTTTTAAAAAAACTAATTAGAAAAAATGAATTAAACTATTTTTTAATGGTTATTAATCAAAAGGTTGTATCCTTGTGTAAAATATGATCTATGGATATATGAGTAAGTATACAAGAAAATTTAAGTTCTGTGTCTAGGAAAGGCCACAGATTAGTTTGGTAAATACATTCTTAGAGCTTTTAGTTAAAATCAGTTCTGTCAAAAAAAGATTACTCAGATGCAAAAAGTCAGATTACAGTCCTCTTTATTGATTCGTTTCCCCATAATTTCCACCAAAAGTTGTGTGCTAAATTTAACTTTGTTTATGTTACCATAGAAAAATTGAATAACAATTGTTATTTAAAACAATTAACCTCTCTTGAGTAACAGAAAAGATTTAATTATATGTCTCCACGAGAACAATAATCCAATTTTATAATATAAAATTAAAGCAACTGAATTCATTTCCAGAGTGCTTCAGAAGAAATCATCTTTAGCAAAGTGTATGTGAATAATGTGGTGGGACGTGAGGTATGTTGAGGAAAACAGATCACCAAAGGCTTCCAACTATTAATTCAAATTTAAAGGATAATGTGTAATATGTATGTGTGTGTGTGTGTGTGTGTGTGTGTGTGTGTGTGTACTGAATGTAATGAATGTTATTGTTTATAAACAGTTTTGGTTGGAAAGAAAAGCATTTGGCAGAATTGAATGTTTTGATCACAAAGATGATAAATGTCATGATAAAATAGATATATTTATACTAATATGGCCATAAAACACATATATATGTATCAAAATGTCACATATCTCTAAAATATATATATTTGTCAATTAAAAAATTAAAAATAGAGCACTGAAGACATTAATTATTCAATGAAGAAATCGTTTCTACCTCCTACAATATTTATGATGCGTAGTAGCTTTGGAATAAGCTAAACCAATGATCTCTCTGCTCCTCCAAGTACACAGTGTTAAGAAAAATACTTGTTTTTTGATACTTTTTGATATAGTAAGTGTTCTGATTTGTGATAATGCTTTATTTTAGATCTGCAATTTATAGGCAGTTCCATAGGGAGACTAAAAAAGCTACTAATTATGTTTTGGCTTTTTTATTTAGGTCATTTTAAAGATTACATTTCTCACCACAGAAATGGCAAATTGATGAGAGTGTATAATAATGTTTGGATATAATAAATGGTGTCAAGTGGAATTTCTGTCATCTAGTCTGGTAGATCTGCAGCTGACCATTCTCTACTGAAAAATTTGCAAAGGCAAATACAGTTATAATGAAGTACCTTCCTGAGAAGTAGGAAAATCTTGGTTTAAATTTACCTTCCATCTCAGAGTCAGTGAGGTCTTCGCGGAGTCAAAGAGTGAAGCAAAACAGGATTTCTCAGTTCTCTCCTGTTGGCTTGACAAGTTCAGTAGGGTGTAATTCTGTTAAGCAACATAGTTAGGATTCTTACTATATGGAGGCACCATAGGGGGCATGAAGAGGATTAAGCTATTGCACCTTTGTCAGAGAATTTACTGACTTTCAGGAGAGAGAACACTGATTGTAGGTAAGGAGGGATATAGTAAATAATATCTCTGACAATGAGACTAGGAGCCCAGGAGGTCACTACAAAGATGGAAATATATCAGAGAATGGAAAACACACCTCTTTTTGAAAATCCAGTGGTTGCTGTAATTTATAAATTGTTTATTAGATTTTATATTGTTCATGTCTTGTCATAGAAACTCTGCAGCTGCCTCTGACCTTCCTTATACCTTCAATTCTCCTTCAAAGGAGAAGGATAATAATTTAACTGGCCAAACTGCAGAGCGTTGATGGCCAGTGAGTGAGGACACTACATTCACAGTTACGTGCACAGACTTCATGCACTGTCTCCCACGCGCATGCGCCGCCTGAGGTAACAAGTTGACCCAGGCTGCGTGGTCCACGCCATCTTGGTCACCTTATTTCACACTGTACTTCTTCACTAAAGGACTTCCTCCAGCTGTCTTGGATTCAGTCTGCCCATCCTTCTCCCTGACACTCCAGCCAGGCTTTCATTGTGGGTCAGTCTAAGCAAGTTTAACATCAGCCTATATGCAAATTCTTATTATTTCATCTCTTCCAGCAATTTGGGATGTGTGTTGGAAGTGGTGTTCAGCACGCTGCAGTGATGCGGTCCCACACTGGAGTCTCGTAGTGGTGGGAAAAACCACTTATCCATTTCCTAGGACCTGTGTGATTTCCTGTGGTTAAGAGGGGGCATCTGTTCAGAGACTTGTAATCGGGAAGCAATGTTCCTCATATTGAGAGTTGGAATTTTCGGCCTTGGGAAGAGAAGGATGCATCTAATACGTACATGCCAAAGTGTAGAAGCCTACCTGGCTCTGAGGAGTTTGGTGAGGAGGAATCATAGCTACAATTTGAAAACTTTAAAGTCTAGAGCACTATATAGCTGGAGGTTATTAGTATTATTGAAGAACTTCAAATAGCTTAATCAAGCAGTGTGTTGCAGTAGGAAAGTAGGTCTTTTGTTATAGATATAATTTACTGGGCCTTGCTTGGCAACTCTGTTCACTTCTCCAAGCTTGGGGTCATTCTGTAGTGTGTAAATGATAATCTCTCCATAAAAAGCTTTGAGATTTAAACTCACTGCAGCATATTAAACACTTATATGGTACCCGGTACAGAGTAAGACTTCAAAACTTGGTCAGTATTAATAGAAATCTCTTGGTACTTTGTAGATTTTTGGTGAATATTAGTACTTGAAATTTCAGTTATTCTGTAGGCAATCATAGGCCTAGATCTGGCAATAAACGTGCTGTGTCAGTCGTAGAAATATTCTCCTTTAATCTGATTAGGACAGATATCAGAATTCTCAGTGAAGTCTGGAGTGAGTTGATCTAATTGAGGGCCACACTGGGGTTGTGTTTTTGGTTGCTGTAGTTATCAACACCCGGCGGAGAATTCAGCTCACTCTGGTTTGAGCTGCTCTGGCCTTGTTCAGGTGGGGTCCAAGGCATTGCAGACGTTTTCTCTGAATTCCTGTTTGGTCACCAGTTTTGAGAAATGCCACAGTGAGTGCGCTCCTTCTCCATGATCTCTGCTGGCTCATCCAGCCCCCACCCCTGAGGGGTCCTCTGAGCATCAGATTCGGACTTTTTAAGGGCCCTTCCTCTTTTCCTTTGAGGAAACCAAGCTGATTTTTATACATGGAAGGGCTTGACTGGGAAAAGTTCTTTTGCTTTTTCATGGGTTCTAGAAAATTTTGTTTTGATCGATGCTGAATCTCAGACCAGAGAAAATCCCACTGCTTCTCAGGAGGCAGGTGAGTTTCTTGTCTGCCTTGGCCAGAACTAGTGGATTTGTCCCCAGTGGTAGGATAATTTCCTGACTCTCCTCGTCAGTTCAAGGCTTTCTCTATAGAAAAAAAAAAAAAGTAGGTGAGAAGTTTGGTGAAGTCGGCAGGATCTCCTGCCTGTTCTCAGGGCCTTTGAGTTTCCACATGCGTGCTATTTACACCCGTGCCACCAAAATCTCCTGTTCCGGTCTCTGCCTGATTTTTTGTGTTAATCTTATGTGTGTATTTAGCCCAATCATTCTAAACGATTGCATTTTCTTCCCAAGTTTTATCTGTATGTCTTCTATTTTAACTACCCTCCCAGTACTTTTCTTCTGTGGTGCAAAGTGAGGCAGTTGTTTGTACATCTTCTTTCCCCTTCAGGGACTAATCATTGTTTGGAATTCATTTATTGCCTAACGGCTTAAGGTTTCTGGAAGACTCACAAAATGACATAATTTGTAAGTTGTTCAGTTTTTCTTTTTAGGGGTTGTGTTGGTTGAGGCAGTAATTGGTATAGCTTTCTGCACTCTTTCTGGGAGTAATTTCTGTGAATTTTTTTTTCTTCCCACCGTACTGTGGATTGAACTCATGGTCTTGTGCTTGCAAGTCAGGTGGTGGCAGAAATTTCAGGTGACAGTCAGATGACAGAGCTAAATCCTAGCAGTGACTGAATTTTTGACAGATATTAATTAAATGATTCAAATTTTCATAACTAGAAAATACTGAACTTCAAAACTCTCTTTCCCTCCACTTGTCAAAATGAATTATTAAACTCTTTAAAGACCTGGAATAATATTAGTACAACATATTTATAGGTGTTTCTTTCTAGGTAAGGACACTTTAGTTTTTACACATAGTAGCTAATTGAATTTTTGTAGTCTTGTGATTTACACATCATTAATGGCCTTATTTTACAAGTGAGGAAAATTATGATTTAATAACTTCAGTAATGTAATGTAAAATGCTATCCAGCTCCCAAGCACATAGGTTTTCCAAAATTCCATACCTATGCAAATATTTAAAATAAGTATAGCCATGTGGAACATTTAAATACTGAGTTTACTCCCTCATTTGGAGAACTAAACCCCCTACATGTGAAATGGCTTTTAAAACAAAATGTATTGACTCTGGAGCTCTGAATAGCCATTGGTACAATTCCTTTCTTCAGAGGAAAGGGTAACTATGATGATCTTTGGAACTATGCTATGTTTTAGAACAAAAAGGACAGAAGATTTGCTCTTCTTGTAATGAGCTATAACTACTTCAGAAATAATATCAACATATCTTTCCTAGCATATGTATATCAGTAAGAGACTAATAGTGGGGCACAAATTAGTATTTTATTAATATTATCATTTACACATGATAAGTTAATAACCCAGTCCAAGTATATGTTATACAAAGATGAAAAGTCATCTTGAAGACAGAGAAAACAACACTTCTGAACTTATACTTACTTTGTCTATGAAGACTCCTAGGATTTAAAGTTGGAGCAAGCGAATGGTTCACTTTCACCAAACACAGGAGACAGGACAAATCAGAGCAGGACATTCTTCTTGGTATTTATTTAAGTGAATTGTGCTTTATTTCTAAAATTGATTGAGACTTATATTAGAAGTTGGAAAATATTGAGTTTATAAGATGGTAAAAATTTACCCCAAATGTATTCATATTTTAATAAGCTTCTTGTCAAAATCCTGATATAATTAGTGACTAGAAACATGAGTCAGAATCAAAGGAAATGATAAGCCCTGCTTACCTCAAAATTATTCAACAGTGTTTAAATTCTTGCCATTGAAGTACCCTTATAAATTTAGTGCCTGGCTTCTAAATTAAGCCTAGAAATTTCACTTTTTAACAGAAAAGGGGAAACATTCAGGATAGATAGTTCTCATTTCATAAAAACAATGGCACTGAATGACCAAGGTTGTAGTCTAATGAGATTGAACAGAGCTAGCACAGAAAAGTTGCAGGGTTTATAACACTTCTTTAGAGGGAACTCTTGATAAATGTGGACACCCTGGACATTTGAGAGAAGGTAGCCTGGAGCAGAAAATTTCAACTATCTTGCAGTGTTTTCCAGAGTCAAGAATGTGTATTCTAACATGGGTAGTATCTAGGTCTAGTCAACACCAAGCCCCTGAGTGTGTAGCACTATGCTAGAAACAATAGGATATCAAAAGAAGAATGCATTCTCATTTAGGTAGTCTGTATATGTCTAGGGGCATATTGTGCAGGAAAAAAGAAGATGGGCAGTAGCAATAGGACCAGAGATGTCTCACTGAGCATTATAGAAATGTGTGACCTGCCATTCTAAGAATCAGATAAATCAAATCATATTGCAATGGGAGAGAAGTTGAGATGGTTTCTTAGAAAGAAAAATGTTTGGATGAGTGGGATGGAGGGGGCCCACCAAAGAGTTGCTGAGAAGAAGCAAAATATAAGGGAAATAAGTACATTTTCTGGAGCAGGTGATTTTGTGTGAAGAAAAGGGAGAAGAGGAATACAGAGATTGAGGACCCAGGTAGATCGTGGGGTCTACTGCTCATGGGTCTCTTTCTGTATTCCTGTCTTGTCTCCCAACATGGGACTTATTTTCCTTCTGTATAACCTCCATAGGGACTCGTACCATCTCCCAAGATTTCAGTTATGAAGAATATGTGTGGAAAGTGTTTAAGTTTACATCTCGAGCCATCTTATTTTTGTACTGCCTACATTCCAAACTCATGTATCCAACTGCTTATCTGATTTCTGTTTGTTGATACCACACCAGGGATTAAGGTCCTCCGACTGGATCTAATAACCTTCCTTGCCTGCCCTCCTAATGCCTCTTCCTCCTATCATCTTGTTTTTTCTACTTTATTACTTGTGTGTCTTCAGGCAGGTTGCTTAAGCTCTTTGTGCCTTGGTTGCTACATTTTGGGGAAAAAAAAGTATTTAGGGAGTTACTATGAGGACAAAAACAAATCATTTTGGGTAAAGCTGTAGTAGAAGTGCCTAGCACATAAGTTCTAACAAATGATTTTTTCAGCCATGTAAGCCAGTGTGTCGCTTTACCTTTGTCCCAACATTTAATTGGTCACAAAGGGTGACTAAACATGTGCTGCTTTCCTACTTTCTCCAGTGCTGTCTGACATAACTTTAGTACTGATGTGTAGCACTTCTGGACTATGTAGTCCTCATTGTAATAAACTGATAAATACTCTCACTATCTCCAATCTTATTTTTCTCTCCTCTGACTTCCAAAATGCTGCAGCTGTGACCTTTTGAAACTGAACTCAACACATTGCTTCAGGAAAGATGAATTGCACTTACGAGACCTGCATTCCCTCTGCCAGAACACAGTTTTGCAGTTTCCAGCTCTCGTCTGCTTCTTGCTTGGTTAGTACATTGTTTTCCCGATATTCCCTTGGTGCTTTGGAAGTATCAAATATTCCTTATCCCCCACAGTTTCACAAGCATCATCTCTTCCATTTTAAAAGTTCATTTTCCAACCCTTTTTTCTCGTGTTTGACTATTCTATAATCAGGTCCTAGACATTGTCTTCCTGACTCTGATCCTTCCTAATCAGCAGGACGTGAATGGCATACTCAGGAAGACAGCTGAGGAGAATTTAAGCTCGGAGTTATTTACAAAGGTCTAAAGGAGATTAAGATGAGGTAGGGGGACCTGTCTTAGTTATTTTTCTTGATGCTGAGACAAAATAGCTGACACCCAAAGTTAGAGGCGGGAACGCTTATTTGGCTCACAGTCTGTAGAGGTATTGTCCATGCCTGGCTGGTTGAAAGGCAGGGTGAAGTGGCAGAGGGGCATTGCAGAGGAGAAACATGGAAAAGTACAGGAAAAGGAATAAAGGCCTTTACAATGTCTTCATGCCCCTATTGCCCTATCCAGGCCTCTGAGGATAGGTAGGTATCACTCACACCTCTAATCCTAGTGCCCTGGGGCCTAGCATTGTGCCATGAACCAATTCCAGTGTCACACACGTTGGATCTAACCATCTCTGAGAAAGCCTCACCTATGACCACAGGAGGCTTTGAGGGGACATCTAGACATAGGCCATAACATAGAAGAGCTCGGGACTAGCATCTACTGGCAGCCATTTTTATTTCTAGGCATGATGGGGGTTGAAGCACTAGTACTGTATGGTCTACCCTGGAGAGAATCACCAACCAGGAGATGCGATCTTCCATGCATCATGTGTTTTGCCTTCATGCAGGAGCTAGGGGACGTGTCCCATTCTCAGTGTCTTTACACCGTCTTCATACTTTCTCCTACTGCCTGGCTACAACCTTAGAACTGGAACTAAGGCTGACGAAATAGCCATAGATCTGCTTCCTGGGACTGCTAAGCACTGTGGAGAAGATAGAGAAAGGTACTGGGAAGCACAGTTGAAAACACTCAAGCAGATGCTCACTTTGGGGCCTATCCACGAACACAACATTCAGGTGACACTTATTTAAATACACCATGCGGATACATACCCACTCTGTCATGAACAGAGACATCTTTGATCAGAGGGACTCCTTATATTTTCTTAGCATTTTGCCAGGGACTCCAACCTTTATCAGGTGCTTGAATGAATGAATAAATGAGCGAATGGCACTGTCAGAATGAGGTCTGTGACACACAAAATGAGAGCATCATTACCCTTTGAGGTTAATTATCTAAGTCACCTTCTGAAACTCTTGATTTGTCCTACAATTCAGAGAACTTTTCTATGAAGACATCACACCTATTTCTCTTTTGTGTGATATGTAAATGAATGCAAGTATGCACATGTGTTGTTTACTACGTAGTTTTAAAAAATGATGCTGGGTCCGACAAATACCAGACCTTCACAAGCTGTAAATAAATTTGTGGAAACAATTTCTCTATGAAAATGATCTCTATTTAATCGTTTATTCACTTGATTCAGCCCCATGCTGCTATTAGTTATGCAACGAAAATAGTGTTTTAATGACTCTTCTGGAAATATTCACCACAGGAAGAAATGCTGTCTGCCCAGAGTAGGCTAAGAAGGTATTTGTCTCATGCATTTCGTGGGTCTTACTACTGTCATACCTATGTTCTTCAAGGAAGATGTTACAATGGAACAGCCGCTAACAGAGGTGATATAATTCATATGGAAATTAAGACTTCAGTAAGAACAAAATCCTCCTTGACACTTTAAATATAAAATAAAAATTGTACGATCACTTCTGTTAAACATATGACTACAGTTGTACACAGGATAACAGAATATGAAGAATTAATAATGTAATGTATCTTTTTAAAAATAAAACACACTCATCAAAGAAGTGTTCTTAACTGATTATGATAATTGTGTTCAGATCCAAATTATTTTTTAAAGAAGAAAACCAGGGTTTTGTGAGTTTGAAGGAGACATTAAAATCTTTTTTCCAAACAGATAAAGAAACTTATTTTCAAAAGTTGCATCATGAGAAATCACTTTCTCATTGGAGCAGAGATAGCACCCCTGTGCCTGAATTCTCTAGCATAAATCTCTTTGCCTATATCGTGCTGTCACCTAATGCTAAGTGTGGGTGGAGTAAGATGGCCTCTCAGTTTAGGCTGTCAGCGTGGAGTGTGAGTGCTGTACTTTCTGGAGAGAGCCTGCGACCCTCATTATTCCCTTATGAAGCTTGAATGTGGAAGCCCAGATCCATTTAAAAACCACAGAACTAATAAATATCTCTAGTAAGAAAACTTTACAGAGAATGGTTATGTCATTGTTCATTATTTTCCTTCATCAAAAGAAAGCAAAAGTGGCCCTGTGTTGTTTTAGGGGAAAAGAATTTGCTCATTTTTCTTTCTTTCTTTCTTTTTTTTTTTTTTTTGAGACAGGGTCTCACTTTGTAGTTCAGGCTGGCCCTGAGCTCAGCCTCAAATTCACATCACAGCAATCCTCCAGCCTCTGCCTCCTGAGTGCTGGGATTACAGGTGTGAGCCACCATGCCCGGCAATGTGGTATGTGGTTCTGATTGCTGCTGGGCATGAGTCTCCACCCCCAGTATTGTATGTGATTACCAGGGAATCAAACCCAGGCCCTTGTGCTTGCAAGACAGGCACTGGAACCACTGAGCTAAATCCCTGGCCCAAAATTGTAACTTCTTAAGGGAATTTTACTTCTTTCCTTTTGTTCATGCACATCAAATCTTACCTCTTGTATATTTTCATAGCTCAGAATTGCTATTAATATTCTTGAACTTTTACCAACCCCCTCCTTCGTCATTTATATTAACTCAAAAGCTGAATAAAGGGAAAAATGAGCTAAGAAACAACTATTCATTTGGTTAAATGGAATCCATTTATTCTCATCTCATGGATGAGAATTTATCATCTGAAATCTTATCACCATTTGTTTTCATCTAGGCAATGTTTCTGGTGGCCAGTGAGACTCTTCAAGGCTTGATGCTATTTTTTCATGTTAATCCTTGGAAAACTAATACTAATCTTTGTCATTTGTGACAAGTCCTGACATTGGAACTTGCTTAGTGATAATTTGGAGGGATTACAATACAACACTATCTGAACCATTTTTTCCTAGGTGGCAAATATCTGAATGTCTCTTTAAAGAAAAGGATAACTTTCATCTTAGGAAGTGTGATCTCTAGGCCAGAAGGTTATGAGAGTGAATGAGTGGGATGTGCACTACAGATTTTCTTTGAAAATTTGTGTTTCGTGGGCCTCTGTCATGAGCAGACGCATCTCTGGTCCTTCCTGAGCCTGCTTTCCCACGTCTCTGCGCCACTTCAGGAACTTGGAAGGAAAAGGGCCCCAGTGTGGATGACGGGAGCGGCTCCAAGTGTCTTAAGCAGAAACACAACAGGGCAGCAAACTCGTCCGCCCTCATCCTGCTGTCTCTCCAGAGTGCAGTCACGGGGCGTGAGTTTGAGTCGGTCAGTCTGTCCACCAGCCGCCAGGCAGTGACCACACCTAGACTCTCAGGGGCGTGAGTCATTTGGAAACACGTTATGAAGTAGTTTTTGTGACTTGCTTGTGAGCACATGGTAGGTATCTAATGGGAGCTCAAGACACCCAGCGAGAACTGTTTCCCTGGGTTGGCGGTTAACTCGGAAGATGTAACAGTTAGGAAGATGGAGGTCCCTCTGGTGACCTTGTTCTGTTCTCTAGATCTGCTTTGTGGAGATCTAAATGCACCAGGAAGTGTGCTGAAGTGTTGCTTCTCAGAGAGGATTTCATGCTAGCCTCCTACACTACTGCAAAACAAGAGTCAAGACGCCATTAAGAAGGAAATGGTAAAGGACAAAAGGAATTTGGAAAGAGAATTAAATAGGACTATGACTTACTCAAAATCCCCTTTTTACAATGTATGGGGTAAAACAGCAGCCCCTGCCACAGAATTTTAATCTCACTGGGCATTGGGTCTGCCTCTGCTGTCTCCACTGAGATTTATTTGTAATTTAGCTGAGGCTTCTCTCCTGAATCTTAGATCCAGGTATTCAGTTGGCTACTACACAACCCATTCTGATGTTCCTCAGAAAACTCAGAGTAGTTTAAGTAAAACTTAACTCTTTTTATTTTTGTTCTCCTTTACTTCTGAACCTTTCTTTCCTTTCCAAGCTTGGTGAATGCCTGCTTCATCCTAAGCCAGTAAAGTTGGAATTATCTCATTTCTTTGTATTCTATACATCCTGGACAGTCTTACTTAGTTGATCCCTGAGGTATCTCTGAAGTCAGGTTACTTTTTCTCACTCTGTTCTCATTGATTTTGTCCACACTCTCATCATCTGTTGACTTGAAAATATGTACAGCTTTTCATCATAGTATCTATTTCTTTACCTACTTAGCATATAGTGATCTCTCTCTCCCTTCAGCCTATATGTACAAAACATTTAAGAAATGAAAATCTTTTTTATGGCACAGTAGTTCTCCATAGTGTATAAATACTGCATTTTCTGTATCCATTTGTCTGTGGATGGTTATATGAGCCACTTTCAAGATGTAGCTATAATGGATTATGCTGGTATAAACAAGTGTATGTGTAGAATACTGAAATTTTATGTCTTTAGGTTTTTTGGAAAGATACATAGAAAAGGCATAGCTGGGTCAATGGAATTTCTAATTTTAGTTGTTTGAGGAATCTCCACACTGGTGTCCATAGTGGTTGTAATAGTTGACATTCCCACCAGCAATGTAGAAGCGTTTCTTTTTTTCCTTCAGCTTTTGTTATTGTTTGATTTTTTGATGGTGGTCGTTCATTTATAGGAAAGTGGATGCACTCTGAGACTCTACGTTAAGTGAAACAAATCAGACATATAAGCTTCAATATCACATTGTTTCTTTTGATTTGATTTATTCTGTGTCTGGAGGAATAACCCTGTCTTCATATTGTCCTTCTTTTAGCAAAGTTAGGATGACTTGATTCTGAATAGAGTCTGGGAAAGAGTAAGACTCCAAGCACATGCTCTACCCATCTCCTAAAGCAATAAAACCCACTGGCCACCCTGGGAGGGCAGGACTACAGGTAGACTTTGGCAGTTCTTCCTAAACCGGGGGCTTCTCTGAATCTGCATTTTGCTTCTCTGTATTTTGCTTCTTTGTATTATGCTTCTTTGTTCAAACTCCCCAGAGAGCTTTGTTCTTGGAGGTCCTTCTGACTAGGTAGACCAACCCACCTGGGACAGTTAGAGTCTTAGGAAAACTCTCAGAAGACCAACAATTAGCTTTATTTTATTGGCTTTATTTTATCAGTGTTTTTAAGCAGAAGGAAGTTAGACTAAAAGTTTGCTACATTAGCAAAATGACTATCCATTGCTACATTGTTAAAAATGATTAATTTGCTAATTTGTTTTTGAGAAACTCTGTCTGAGCTGTTTCTGAGTTTAATTAGCTAAACCAAAATTAAGCTAGGTGAACTTGACTTTTCTTTGGCAGATGTGCTGGAGCCTCCATGGGATGTGATAGTTCTAAAAATCCAGTTTGTGGCTCTCACTTTTCTCTTAAAATCTTTAAAGGTATCTGATCATTTTCAGTGTGAACTTTGTGTTGAATGACTTGGTTTTCAACATAATGCACTTGTTCTACACATGTCCTTCCGATAGCCCATTCCCCTACTTGTGAATGTATCCACACCCACACGCCTCTCCTACCCACGCGCTTCTTCATGAGTTCATCTATTGCAAGTTGGCGCCAATGCCAGCTGGTCAGGAGAGGCTTTCTTCTACTATTATCTCTTTTGCTTTCCTGACCCGTCTATGCTAAGTAACTTTCCATGGCTCAGTTCTTTTTTTGTTTTTTGTTTTTTGGTTTTTTTTTTGAGACAGGGTCTCGCTTTGTAGTTCAGGCTGGCCCTAAGCTCAGCCTCAAACTCATCACAGCAATCCTCCTGCCTCTGCCTCCCGAGTGCTGGGATTACAGGCATGAGCCACCACGCCCGGCACTGTGGTATGTGGTACTGGTTGCTGCTGGGCGTGAGTCTCCACACCCAGTATTGTATGTGGTTACCAGGGATCAAACCCGGGTCCTGGCACTTGCAAGACAGGTGCCGGAACCATTGAGCTAAATCCCTGGCCCCCATGGCTCAGTTCTTAACAGTAAACCCAGGACTAACTTTGGCCTGGTGTTGTGTACTTCCAGAGCTCCTGATTCACCAGACTGACAAGTAAAAGTCATAGCTTGTGTCTTTGCCCTTCTGGCTTCATACAGGCTCTAAGGCTTTGTAGTATTGAATATAGCTTTATTGACTAAATTTAAGAATGAACTGTAAGTCCATGGGAATGTTGCTTTTAGTGAAATCTTAAACTTTATCAAGTTATTTTGATAGCCCAATACATCTTTGTTTATGGTACACTTCACGGAATGTACATGGGATGTAAAAGGTGGACTGCCAGTTTCATGTAAAACATTAAACATTTCTGAGGTGAGAAGTTATCCGTGGAAATATACCACATCTTAATAGGTAAATATAGAGAAATGATCTTTAATATGATACATGAAGAATTATTACTAGATATTTTCAAAATCTGACTAGATTAGCTTCTTAGAGAAGGGAAAGTTTATAAGGTACTGTAGCAGAAGCTCTTTTCTTCATGTGGGGGGAAGTTGGATCAAGGTTAAATTTTCCACCATTTCATACAATGTGGATATTTCCTTGTATCATCAGACTAGACATGAACAAGATTTGACTCATTTAATAATTCTCACTGAAAATATGGAGTTCTTCTAAAGACATTTCTGTTTGGGTTCCCATGAGCACACAAGAACCTAAAGATTAGAAGGACAATATTTTCCTTGCTCAAAGCACAATTTTGTTTCAGTTCATCGACCTTGACTCATGAAATGAAAGTGTGTTTTCTTAGTTGCAGCAAACGGTCTGTCTTTCAAGTCAAACAAAAATGAAAGGTTGATTTTCATATTTTGGCAATGTCTTTAATATGGAGATGTTAGTGTCCAGTAGCAATGAGCTAAATCTGCCACTAGATGTCACCGAACTTTTAAACAAATGGCTTTAAAGACCATTCAATGAAAGTTGGCTTGAAACCCAAGATGTTTGTTCTGTTTTTCCATGGAATCCATTGAGTAAGCAATATAGCTATTATTCATCTTAGCACATTTGCCCAGTTTAGATTTGGCAATTTATTTGGCCTTATCCAGCCCCTTTCATTTTGAACTAGTGCTTACAATGCATGAATGATACTTTTCATAATGCAATACTGATTTTGTCTTCACTTACGAAGATGCAAAAACTATTCAGAAGCACAAAACAATATATATTTAATAGCCTTTCTATTACAGAAAGCTAATAAAAATTCCACCATGAATAAATTTTACTTAGGAGATTACATTTCCATTTCTCTTTGGAAAAATGGGTACTTTATTTTTATGTTCCTTTGTAAATGACTACAAAGTCTCAAAACTTCTGTGTATTCTAGTTTCATGCAGCAGTTTTATCAACTTTTTTAAAAAGTGCCACTAAATTGTTGTCATCAGTTATCAAAGTTCCTATATGAACTCCTGATATTGTGTGAGTCATACTTCATCATGAGGCTGAACATACATCTGTCTTTTCAGCAGAAAAAAGGTAAGATTGAGTGTAAGAAAAGGTAATCAGTGAAGCATAGCAATCTCACATTTGCATATTTTATAATCTCTGATCACAGCAGGAATAATAGTTATCTAGTTGCGTATTTAAATAACAGGTTTTCAAAATCTCAAACCAGACTGAGTGTTATGATGAACTGATGCATGTTCCTCATTTATGTTTTTGAAAAGATTTTTAATGAGTGGAACGTCTTTCAAAAGACTGATGTTTAGTACTAGAAATCTCATTTTCTATCAAATGCACACTCTTCATCTCCCCATCCATTTCTCTGATAGAAACTAGAACTATTTAGATTTACACATGAAAAATATCTTCCTTCAATACCATCATCCTATCAGATCTATCTTATTTATATACTATTCCTGGAAGACAGGATTTTCTTTTGGGGTAGCCCATTCATTCTCATATTAAAACCTCTGTGACATACATACCAAAATCAGACAAGGATTCTAATGTGCAGTCAGTGTTCTATTATTCTTCACAAATGCTAGAGAATTTGGTTTTAACCCTGTGCTTGGTCTATCCTCGGAGGCTGCTTCTGAGATGTTGAAGGTGACCTCCTTCTTCCTCTGCCTGGATCAGGGAAGACACTGAGGTTGTTGCTTTGTGGACAAATAGGTAAGAACAAAACATTTTTCCCATACTGAGACAGATGGATGGCAGATAAAGATATGAAGGAACAGGAATATTCAAGTTTGCTCTGTTGAGGAGATGATATTGTGTGACTGCCACTTTGATCATACAGATGTAGGAAACAGAGGCAGAGCTGAGGAAACAGTTACTGAGTTGACTCTTAGGAGGAGTTTTAGAGTAAGGTAGGCATTGATTTGCTGCTGTCAGGCAGCTCTTGCCTCTACAAAATTACGTTGTCCTTTGAACAGGGAAGTGTAATGGTGTATAGTTAAGAAGACATGCCTCAGTCTCTTCCAGGGTGATTGCATGATGGCTGGGTGATGGTTTACTGGACATAGACTCTTTCTGGTCTACCTTGGTTACTTTCCTTGGTCGCAGACTTAGAGCTGGGCTTACGGGATGCATTTCATATTCTTTCATGGAAAAAGAAAAGACCTTGGAAGGGGACAAGGGCTATGCACTTGCAAGGGAATTCAATATGATTAAAGATGCAAATAGTAGTAGGAAAGAAACTGAAGTTAACTGGAGCGAGGAAGTGGGGGAAAGAAAAGTAGATGTGGAGGAGTTGTAGAGTTGGTAGATGTATCTTGATATTGTTTACACTGTATATTGAAGTAGGACAGTGAGACAAACATATCCTGAGCAACTGGTGGTGTGGGTGCACATTTGTAAGGAGTTGCTATTGATTTTATGCTTAATATAGTTATAAAAATTTTAAAAATACATTTTCAACATAAAAAAGAAACTGAAGTTAAGGTATCACCATATGGAAATGAAAAAGCTTGGATTTGGCCTTTTGAATTCACTATGGCTGTTGGTCATCTCTCAGGGGTCCAATAAGAAGGACAGAGTTTCATATTATCATTCTTTCCCCATAATTATGTGACATCTACTGTAATTTCATATAATTGCTCTGGACATTTCTTGTCGCTATTGGGAAGTTTCCATTTCTTTCTTTCTATGTGATCCAGAATGGAGACTTCCTAAAATGGACTATTGTCTTATTCAGCCATGAATATATCTTAGTTATGACTCTGGAAAGTTAAATATAAAAAAGTCACATGCATTTAAAAATATTAAGTTATAAGGGCAAACCCAAGGACAAGCTCATCAATTATTTTTCTGCTATCATTGCTAAGGTGTTCTGGAGGCAGATTTTATTAGACCAATAGATGACACCTAGGCAGGGGTCTGTCACACTCATTTCCTTCCAGCTGGAGCAGTGCTGTTATATCTGCTTTACAAATGGACGAGTGAGACAAGGTAGATCTGCTTCATCTTGGTATCCTCAAGCACAGCTTGGTTGATTTCTACAATTTACTTAAAGTTTCTGTTACCAATTTTCTTTGTCACATGCAAACTGAAGATGGTAACATGACATCTTTGGGTTAGGTTTATTGTGAGGCTTAAGGGAATTAATATTACACTGTGAACAGTGGCAGACACATAGTAATGCTCCATAAATATCGGTCACTGCAATTATTACCGTTATTATAATGGAGTTCAGCCTACTAATTCCTTTGAAAAATGGAACAATTTCTTCAGCCAAGAAATGTTGAAATCTACTAATCCAAGCTATTATTATGTGAAAATTCTCTTTTTTTCCATTCTAAGCATTTTACCCGGTAAAATTGGAATGGGTTCCACAGATCAGAGCAGTGAAGTGTGAGGGGTCAATGTTCAGTGAACCCTGATGAATTGTTCTGTGATGAATTATCATTTTCTATTCTTAAAAGAAGCATTGAGAATTTATGACAATGTTTCAGTTGCATTACCATTTGGATGGTGTGTTTATGCTAATTTCTACTGCCAATCTTAATTACCAGAGGTTAAACTCATTAAAAAATAATTTCCCCCCCAATCTCTTGTCTGATTCACCTTGCTTCTTAGAATATTTCCATTTCATGGGACCTCATTCTTTTAAAAAGCTTCTGCACAGCAAAGAAAACCACGAACAGAGCAAAAAGGCAACCGGCAATGTGGGAAAGAATTTTTACCAGCTGTTCCTCACACAAAGGTTACTATCTAGAATATATAAAGAGCTAAAAAAAGTCAGCCTACCCAAATTTAATGACCCAATTCAAAAATGGGCATCTGAAATGAACAGATATTTTTCAGAGGAAGAAGTAAGAGCAGCTAAGAAGGATATGAAGAAATGCTCAACATCATTAGTCATTCGAGAGAGGCAGATGAAAACAACACTGAGATTCATCTCACTCCACAAAGGATGGCTGCCATTTCAGAATTAGCCAGCAACAAATGTTGGTGAGGCTGCAGAGAAGGAACCCTTCTCCACTGTTGGTGGGAATGTAGACTCATACAACCCCTGTGGGGATCAGTTTGGAGAGTCCTCAAAAAGCTAGGATTGGAGGTCCCATTTGACTGGCCATCGCTCTGCTAGGTATATACAAAAAAGAATTAAAAGACTCATTTCACAGTGACATATGTGCACCCATGTTTATAGCAGTCCAGTTTGTGATTGCTAAATCTTGGAAACAGCCCAAATGTCCATCAACTGGAGACTGGATAAAAAAGCTGTGGTTCTTCTACAGAATGGAGTACTACTCTGCCATAGAAAATGATAAGTTTGAATCATTTATACTTAAATGGACATACCTTGGGGATATCCTCATAAGTGAAATAAATATGTCACAGATAGGTAAATATTGCATCTTTTCTCTGGTATGAGAAAATAAAGATGTAAATGAGCTCTAGAATTGTATGTTATATATTGTGAAATAGAAAATACTCAAAGCAAAATAGGGTGAAGGGGAAAAATAATGAGATTATAACAAAAAAGAAATGAAACAAATTTTATGTATATAGGGGGGTGGTAGGGTGGGTAGGGCTATGGGAAAAAATGAGAATTAAATTGTGTCTTATACTGGTACAAATCCGCATTGTGGAATGCAATCACGATGTGTATATGTAATGTACCAATAAAGATTTCCATTAAAAAAAAGAATATTTCCATTTCCTTTTGGTTCACTTGTCACAAGTATCAAATGATTTATTCACCAAGCACTCTAAGCCTGAATCACTTTTACTTCTTTTCCAGGCAGCCACTGAGTGCTTGTTGCTTTGTGGCCCTTGAAACATTCTCCACAGAAGCCGTGAGGTCACCTGGTCTTGCAGATCACATATTCCAGGGTTATTTTGATATGCTCAGTGACAGGTGGTTCTCCATCTGTTCCTTGTAGACCAGATTCTTGCCTGGAAAGAGCTTGCACAATAGTGGGTGACACTTTGTATAGACTCAGGAGTAAAGTTATAAAGTTTTCACATTTTTCAGTCTGATAAGTAAAGACTAATATTTCTTACTTGCCAAACCACAAACTATGTAGTAATGTAGTTGAGAAAAAGCATGTAGATGTTCAGATACCTAAAGCACAACTTTATTTTTATATCCTTTTGCTCACAACCATTGATTCTTGCAAATTAAAGTGCTATAAATAGCAATAGAACAAGATAGAGACTAGATAGTGCAATGAAAAGAGCCTTTGCTGTGTGATCTGGAGTCTTAGGTGAGAGACCAGCATTTGCTGCTGATCAGGCATACGAGATAGTATCAAAACTGTACAAGGCACTATCTTTTCAGTGGAAGAAAGAAAAGCCTGGGATACAGTTGTCAGAGCTCCTAGAGTTCTTGTCTCCTGAAGGGTGATACATGTTCAACTCCCAGTTGGCCTCACAATGGGCCTTTATCTTACAATAGTTTTATAATGAGAAAAATTTCTTTTTCTTACCATTCACAAAAATAGCTCGATTGAACACGTGCTTGTCTGAGAAAGCTTCTGAGAAGACTTCGTGGTTTTTTTTGAAAAGTTGAAGGCCTACTTGAAAAAATTGAGAGATTTCTTCCATGTTAGAGGAAACTATTGAAGACTGAATAAGGGGCACACAGAGGGTTGTGGACCAGTGAATAAAATTGGAGGTTTCTGTGGCATCGTTATTTTGTTTGGGGGAAAGTTTAGGAAAAAATATTTGATGGTTTTAATGCTACAGTTAAAAGGTAAAATGATAAGTGAATTAATTTGTTAATGAGAAAAGTATTGAGTTTGTTTTGGAGGTTTAAAAGCTGCTGGGTACAGAGCAGAATAATGTGCCACTGATAATCAGCCAGACAATTGCAATCTACATGGCCTTGCTTATATTTTTTATCCATCTGTGGCCCCAAAGGATTTTGTATGAAAAAACCAGCTGTACTTCCTTATCAAATAGTGTGTGTGGGGACTATAGCCGACTATCGCATGAATATCTGCTCTTTGTGTCCTGCGTTACTGGCCTTCAGGTTTGAAAGATGGAAAGAAAGTGCAACCACTAAAATATCATTTTCCCAACCTACCTTATGCTTAGGTAGGATGGCTGGGCTTTTTCTGTGGCATCCTGGGATTGTGGAAATCTTGAAGCCCTGGAGGCTTAGCCAGCCAGGGATCCAATTCCCTTGAGGTTTTGTGTGACATGTATTGCGACTTGTGTCAGATGTCCCTCTAAAGTCTCATGTAGTCTTTTTAAAAGGTAGTGGAATCTACAATGTATGATGCTAGTGTTAAAGGTGTGTGATTACTAAGCCACTATACTTGAGGGGTTGGTTTGGCACCGCCCAAACTTTTCCCCATTAGTTTGAGTAAGAAAAAAGGAGTAGAAAAGACACTGTTAAGGTCCCTTTTTGCCTTTTTACCTTGTGTGTGACATATTGTTTCTCTTCTGTGATGCCTGTTTGGCTAGCTGATTTTGGAATGA
Source organism: Petromus typicus (assembly GCA_004026965.1). Classification (NCBI taxonomy): domain Eukaryota; kingdom Metazoa; phylum Chordata; class Mammalia; order Rodentia; family Petromuridae; genus Petromus; species Petromus typicus. The sequence continues at coordinate 9,660 of PVIR01004454.1, read as the reverse complement.
AATATCTACAAACTGTAAGCCAAATTAAACTTTTCCTCTTTAACTTTGGGTGTCAGGTATTTTGTCTCAGAAATAAAAGAAAAGTAACTAAGACACTATGCATTGTAGCTGTACTCCAAGTATGAAACTTATTACAATTTGGGACATCTTTCTCTTTTCACACCTTATTCTCAGTGTTCTGATCTTATGAAAAGAAAGACCAAGACATTTTTCCATGAAATATGCCTGAAACAAATAAAAATGCATGCTACTCTGTTTCCATAGCAAAAGCAGAGAAAGAAAATGTAGGACAAACTACAAAGTATATTCTGAAAAGATTTTGGTCCACAGATGGTTCATAGATAGTTTATCCATAGCCTGAGAATAGACCTCTGAGGGAGCAGCTACCCAATCAGACGCCTCAGTGTCCATCTGGCTCATGATCTCTGAAGGCTTGGCTCATATCATCTGTCCTGGACCATCCACTGGAGGCCTTTGACACGTGGGTTGCTTCCAGGATTTAGATATTCATAGTCCTAGCTTCCCTTGGTTGCCAGGAAATCTGTATTCATGTTCCTCTTGGATCTCTGAATTCATCCTATCTTCATTGTGTTCTTTGTTTCTTGAATTCTAGGAGGCCCAGTTGGCAAATAGCTCACTTTTCATTTGGACCAAAGAATGGTGATTTTCTCCCATTGTTTGCTGTGGCATGACTATTTTTCCCTTTCTTTTCTCTCTACAATATCTGGCATCATTTATCAACTTGCATTCCAAAATTCCCTGACATAAGACTGAACTCACGAAGCATTTTGTGAAGCCTGTAGTGCTCTCTCAGTGAGCAGTTTTTTTCTAAATGAAAACAATTCTATTCACTAAAACTTTGATTTTTCTCAAGCAACCGTATTCAAGAAAAAAGTCATTTACTATAAGGGGAGAAAGCAAATTCAGGCTATTTTCAAAAGCTTCAGAAATGGATCTCCCTTGTTGTTTTAATATTGCCATGTTGCAGCTACCTGTGATAAAACAGGCTCCAGGATATGTTGTGTGGTCTTAGTTCTTATTCCATGAAAAGACTCAGGAAAATCCTATCAGATATTTTACAAAAGTGCCACCGCTGCTGGTCTAAATGGTAGTTGCCAGTGGGTTGTTCAGCTGGCACCACTAGCTCTGATGAGACCGAGTGTGAAGTGTTTAAACATTGGCACCTCTGAACTGCTGAGTCAGTGTGTCTGCACTATAGGGAGACCTGCTTTTTAGCTGTGGTTCCAGTGACAGTACTGTTTTCCTCTTGAAAGAAGGAGCATGATCAAGTCCTTCCATTATCAGATGGTTAATCTTGATTGCCAGCTTGGAAACTCCCAGAGAGCTGATTGAATTTTGAAGGCAGTAACATCATCAATGAGTTCACTGTATTTATGAGTTCTGAGCTGACTGACAGGGCAGTTAGAAATGGAGCCTGATCAGCAGAAGTGGATTGTGGGGGCTTGAGCTGCGGATCTGTATGTAGTCCTTCTGGATCTTTCTGTGTGTTCTGCTTCCTGGCTGCCATGAAGCAAGCAGCTTTCTCCACCATGCCAGATCAACTCTGGATGGTGAAGATGGACTCAAGAGGTAACAGGATATTTGGGGGTGATAATTTTCTATATCTCCACTGGGATATGAGCCATATAGTCGAATATGTTCATAAAATTTGTTAAACTTGTTATGGTAAGTAAATTTTACCCTAAGAGCCCAGGGGATTTTTTTTAGGGGGGAGTCTTAGTGTCTTTGTTCATGAACCCTATACTTGAGAGCTTCAGACACATCCCAGGACTAATATCTCAACTCTGTCATAATCGTTAGACCTAAAGAATCAAGTTACGAGGGACAAGCTAATCAACATTATCCTTTCTAAGTCAGCTGGGGGAAAGAGGGGAGGAGAATATGAGCTCTCCACTCTCAGAGCTGAATATCCTTGCTGTAAAGGAGCAGAAATAAGAAGTGCTATACCCTACATGGCAAAAATGAGTGTTCCCTGTAAACCCACATATACATGTTGTCAGCACTACGTGAAATCATGGGCATTAGTCTAACTTTTCAACTCATACATAAAAAGAGAGACAGAACATGCTTTTCCTACTGTTAGTGGGTGGCACTAGAGACCTAGAACATGTATAACAAAATGGAGAAAAGCCACAAAAAGTGATAAATTGTGCAAAAAGAAGAAAGAAAGGAAATTGCCTAGGGTTATTACATGTGCATTTGGAGAGCAGAGAGGGAAGCTCACATGACCCGTCTTTTGCATTCACTTTCTTGTTGCTGGGACAAAAAAGGCCAACACCTACAGTTTAAAGAAGTTTAGTGGGACTCAAGCTTTCAATTAGTGGTTGGCTGGTTCCAAGGTAGGAACATCCTGAGGGAAGGGCACGGTAGACCGAAGCTGCTCACTTCATGGTGACCTGGAAGCAGAACACAGAGGAAAAACATCAGTGAGTTACACTCTTCAAAGCCAAGCCCCAGTGGACTTATCTGCACAGGGACCTCCTGAACAAGTATTCATGTGTGAACATGAGTGAATTAGTCCATTGATGGCTCTAAAGTATGATCCAAATCTACAATGAGTATTTCAATTAAAAAATATTTCTTTAATTTCATCTGTGACCCACTCATTTAGGAGAAGGTTACTCACTTTCCGTATGTTTGTAAAGTATTTGGAATTTCTTTTCCTGTTGATCTCCACTTTCATTGTACTATGGTTTGACAAGATACAGCGGATAAATTTAATTCCTTTCCATTTACCCAAGCATGTTCTGTGAACTAGCATATGGTCTATGTGGGGGAATGACTTACATGCAGCTGAGAAGAATGTATATTCTGATTTTGTGCGAGTGGAACACTGTAGCCATCTATTAAGTCTGTTCAAAAGCTTGGCTCAGCTCTAATATTTCATTTATTTTTTTAAAATCTTTATTGGTACATTAAATATACACATCATGATTGCACTCCATAATGGGGATTTGTACCGGTATAAGACACAACTTAATTCTCATTTTTTCCCATAGCCCTACCCACCCTACCACCCCCCCATATACATAAAATTTGTTTCCTTACTTTTTTGTTACAATCTCAACATTGTAATATTTCATTTTTAATTTTGTGTTTTGTTGATCAGTTTGTGACAGTGGAGTACTGAGATGCTCTAGCACGACTGTGGTAGTGCTTATTTGATTTTTCAGGTAATTAGTATTTTTTTTTGTAGAGTTGGGTGAGTTAGAAATTGGCTCATATATATTTATGAGTCATCTCTTCCTCTTGTATTGTTTCCTTTACAAGGATGTAGTGACCTTTGTTTCTCTTAATTAGTTTCAGTTTGAAATCTACTTTGTCTGCAAAGTAGACAATATAAATAAGTAGACAAGACAGCCATTCCTGCTTTTTTGTGGGTTCTTGCTGTGTGGAAAATTGTTTTCCTTCCTTTTAGTTTCAGGTTATGGATTTGTTTTTTAATTAAGTATGTTTCTTATATATGGCACATTGTTGGATCTTGCTTCCTAATCCATTCTCCCAGTCAGTAAATTGAGTGAGGCCGTTAATATTGATGGTTATAAGTAATACGTATTGATTTTTCCTTGTCATGACATTTTCCTATGATTGGCTTTTTGAAAAAATTTATCCCCTTTCCCATTTAATTTCTCACTTTGCCTAATAGCTTTACTCTGTTGAGTCTCATGGCATTGTGGCCCTCACTGTCTTTAGTGTATTGTATAGAATTTTTTGCAGTGTTGGTTTGGTGTTCATAAAATCTCTCAGGTGTTCTTGGTTGTGCACATGTCTTATTTCCTCATTAACATTGAAAGATACTTTTGTAGGATACAGCAATTTAGGTTGGAGATGGTTTGCTCTTAGGGCTTGAAGTATTTCACTTATTGCTCTCCTTGACTTGAGGGTTTGGCTGAAACTCTGCTCTAATTCTGATAGGCAATTTATTTCCTTTCCCTAGCTGCTTTTGGGATTTTGTTCTTCTGTGAGGTTTCTGAAATCTTGACTATTATATGCCTAGGTGTGGATATTTTTGATCATTGTTAGTTGGAGTCCTATATGTCTCACTTATTTATATCTCAAATTATTTTTCCCTGCTTGGGAATTTTTCTGCCATTCATTTTGTGAACATTTTTTTTTAATATCCTTTGCAGCTGTTGGATTGATTTCTCATACTCTCTTGCTATTTTTAAGAAAATTTTCCTTTCCTGATAATTAACTACAGTCCTGTCTTCTATGTCTGAGATTTCGTTCTCACATTCACTTGCTCTACCTTGTGAACTTCTGGTAGAATTTTTAATCTCCTAGATTTCTATTTGAATCTGTTATTAGATTGTTTGTTTTCTATGCTGGGATTCCATCAACTTCCTGAGCTCTATTTCTTATCTGTGTCTTTCACCAGGGTCACTATCTCTACTGCTGTCTATGGATTATTTCTGATATCATTTTTTTTTTCCAGATTCACTTTTGTTGCCAGTTCAGAAATTTCATGTGGTTGAGTTTTAGATTGTTCCATCTCATTTCCTGATTTTTTTTTTTTTTTTTTTAGTTTTTTTGAGACAGGGTCTCACTTTGTAGTTCAGGCTGGTCCTGAACTCAGCCTCAAACTCAGCAATCCTCCTGCCTCTGTCTCCCGAGTGCCGGGATTACAGGCATGAACCACCACCCCTGGCACTATGGAATGTGGTACTGATTACTGGTGGGCCTGAATCACCACACCCAGCTTTGTTTATGTGGTTACTGGGGATCGAACCCGGGCCCTTGGGCTTGCAAGACAGGCACCAGAACCACTGAGCTAAATCCTCGGTCTCCTGAATTTTCTTTTGGTAATCTGGAGGTCTGGGTATGTGCCTTGTTTGAGTTTATTCTTATTTCTATTTTATGTTGTTTTAAAGTCTTTGGTTTAATTTGCTATTTGAAAATTGCTCATTGCCAGAATCTGTTGTTTGTTTGTGGAGCCCTTAGCAAATGTCTGTTTTCTAGACTGTCTTGCTTGTGTAGTTTGCCTTTGAGTTTTGGGTTTATAATAGCCTGTATATCATCTTGGTCTTGATAAACCAGGACAAGTAACTGGTTAAAACATTCAGGCCACCTTGGCCAAAGTTATACAACCAGCATTGACAATAGCATCAGATACAGCTTAGGAAGTGACAAATTGTGGTAGCTTGATGATTCATTCTCCTGAGATTCTTCATTATAGTTTCTGGCAAAGTTGCCCCAGACAGTCATCTGGCCCAGGGTATGGAGCCTTTTAGTTTGATCACTGTGTAAGCACTAACATCCACCTGTTTGTGAGCCCATTTCCAATCTTCCTTTTTCCTTCAGTTCCTAATTTGGGGTGCCAGGCTCTAGGGAGACACCAGCAACATTCATTGCATTCTATACAGGTACAGTAGAGTTGCCATGCTCCCCCAGGGATCTATCCACGACAGCCAAAGGGGTGAACTGCTACCTTTTCCCCCATCACATAATAAGTCAGGCTGAATTCAGACTGAAAACACTTCCAATAAGATAGTTTTTGGGAAAGTGACTTAGTTTTCCCTCATAGGTCAAGACATGAATTAGACTGGAAACCAAAACCAACTTGCAGTTTGGGCTGCGCTTTGCAACACCGGGAACGATGAATTTAAAGATGTTCACTTTAAGCTGGATCCAATTAAGATGGCTTTCTTCCTCTTGCTGACATCCCCCAGCTGTGATAATAACTGGCTTGGAGTTTGTGGTTACATGATAGTCTTTGCAAGAGATAATTTTTCTGTCCTAAGGCAAAGGCTGCTGTGTTGGAGATTCATCATCTCTCCCTTCACTTTGTCTTCTGAGACATCGACAAGAGAAAGTTCATCTGCCAAGTCCTTCAGAAAGACACTGGTGGTACAGGCCATGCCAACAGCACTGACCCCAGCAACTGTAATCTTCTTTTGGGGATCTGTTCTTCCTTAACAAGATTCATGATCAGCTGATCCGTGAGACTGGCCATCTTGAACTTAGAACCAAACGGAGTATCAGGGCAGGCAGTTACCGACTGGTATATAATAATTTTCAAAAACTTACGTATTAATATATTTTGACCACATTTTGTGCCCTTCATGATCCAATCACCCCTCACCCAGGAGTCTGTTAGACCATCCATACTAACAATTCAGATTAAGTGGCACATGTGCCTGCTAGATGGAAGAAAGGCAGTCATGGGGAAGAAGACAGCTCTCAACAGGGACTGCTCGGTTGTGTTGCTGGTTCTGAGGTGGAACAGGAACAGCCATGCAGAGGAAGGGGCGAAAGAAGGCAGGAGCATGCTGGCTGTGCCTGTGGACAGGAGTCTAGAAAGAGTAGATGAGCAGCTCCACTGCCTCGTTTTTAACGTAAGCACTTTCTACTCATTCACAGGGTACTTCATCCTATTTTTTGTTTTATTTATTTGTGGTTCAGAGGATTGAATTCATGGCCTTGCACATGCAGACTTGCAAGCGGTCTGCCACTGAGCTGCACCCTCAACCTCATGGGGTGTTTCAGAGGATCCTGTATTTGAAGTAGCAGCACATGCAGAAATTATTTTCCTCAGGCACTATTAGATCAGTAGGCTTCTTGCCTGGACTTTAGCCCTCTGATTCAGGCATAGCTTCTGTAGATACCTTGACAAATAACTGTTCACGTGCTATTATGAATTTAGGTTTTTACAAAGACAACATAAAATATGGCTAGATGTGGCACGGAGCCCATGTGTGTGAGTGTGTATGTGTGTGTGTATGTGTGTGTGTGTGTGTGTGTGTGTGTGTGTGTATTATGGTTAGTTGTATTTAACTAATAGGAAAACAATAACCAATTTCATATATACACTTGGCATACTTCATTATGACTCAGTGTGGTTTTGGTATTAATAGCATGGAGCTGGCTAGGGTGGGAACTTTCTCTTCTGGATCTGTTGTGATTCTTTTTTCAAAAATCTTTGCGTGTGTGATGATCCCTTCCCATGTTCTACATGATTCTCCTTTGTCACGTGTGCTCCTTCCTTGAGGTAGAACTGATGAATTGTTGACCATTTGCAGCTGTTGTCTGTGCAGTTGATAACGCATGCTTTGCAGGAGCAGGTGTTGATACAGCTGCACCAGTTCTTCAGTTGCTGTCTTCTGTAGTTATAGTGAGAGATCTTCTGATAAGAGCGGCAGAAGTGTCTACCATACACACTCAGGATGTGAGCAACTTAGTCTTGAGAGAAACACCATGAACCATCTCTGTCTCCTTTAACTTGTTGGTGGAAAGGTTTGCCTGTGGGCAGTCTGATTCTACAGCCTTTATCACTGCTTCTGGCCCCTTAAAAACCACTCTTTTCCCAGTGCAAATTGGCTTCATGGCTGTTAGCCTTAACTGGAGAAGGGGCTTCTCTGTCATCAATGTATCAGTGAAAGAAGTGTGAGAATTATCCTGTATTTTGATAGAAGAATTAACTTCAGATTGATTTAACATCCATGATAATGTTAATTTTTCTATGCAGAAGTATATTTTTTGAACTTGTCTGCATTATCCAAATCTCTACCAACTATAATAACTTTGGACTTCAATGAACAGATTTTCATGCCTGCTTACACTACTTTTGCTGTCACTGAGACAGTACATGACACTCACAGCTTAAAGGAGGAGAGGTTGAATTTGACTCAAAGTGTCAGAGCTTTTCAGTCCAGGGATGTTTGGCCCCAAGGAAGGCATGTGATGGCAGCAGGGCACGGAGGCACAAAGCTGCTTGGTGCATAGCAGCTGGGAAGCAGAGCAGAGGAACAGTGCCAGAGGGGAGGGCCTGAAGGACCAGACATAGACCCTGAGGCTGTACCTCTGGGACACACCATTAGCGCACCTGGAGACACCCAGGCACACCTGGAGACGTGCACCACCAATCCCGGAGCCACTCAAGTTGAAATTCCACTCTAGCTTCCATACTGCTTCTACATGCTTCATACTAGATTATCAGTACTATTTGCTTTGATATATCTGTCATCCAGGATAAAGTAAATATTTAACATATAAGACTGGGGAGTAGTGAGGGGTTGGAGAGAGCACATCTGGATGTGATGATGACCGTACCTAGTTGCAGATGTTGGAAGTGGGAGGGAGGAGTAGTAAGATCAGCCCGGCCTCTGTCCATGCAGAACACAGAAGTGACAGGAGTGGTTTTGAGGCTGACATTAGAGGATACAGAGGATTTGAACTGAGAGCCCGATTAAGAACAGTTTGCGTGAGAACATGGGAAGAGTCTGGAGAGAAAAATGACCAAGAAGTGGAATCTCAGTAGTTCTCTCTTTGTTCTTTTTTTTACCAGATGTAGCAGTCTTCATTATTATGGTTACTGCTTTTCGGCTGATGAGATAATTTTGACTTATTTTTAGGGATGTTATCACTGCTTTATTTTTATTGTGACCAGATGTGAGTAGAGTCAAAGCAGAGTCCAGGAATTGTCTGGAAACATATGAGTGTGTGTGAAGCAGACACATCAGTCAGAGGAGGACTGTGTTAGATTATAAACAAAAGCCAAAGCACTTTGCAGAAATGACAAAAAAGAAAAAACAATAACAGTCTTTAAAATAAATTGCTAATTTATACATTTACTATAGTACTGCCTAGCTTATTAGGTTGTTTCCAATGTGTATTTTCCATAAAAATCACTATTTTGTAAGCTACTGCTCTTCATTTTTAGTTGTTAACTCATCTTCCTCTATCAGAGGTAGGTGGCAGAAAGCATTGCCATTATTAGGACCTGAGAACCTGGTCTTTATAGTTTGAGTCCAGTCCTTATAGTTTTACAAATGACAAAGTGGAAATGCCAAAAACATGTCCACAGCCACGCAGCTCGTGTGTGAGAGCTGACCCTGAAGTTCTAGTCTTCTGGTTCTGAAGGCACGAAGTGTTTGTTCTCTAAAACTCTCTGGGGTGGCCTCCGTGGCAACGCGTGGAAGTTAGCGCTGTAAGAGGCCGGAACAAATTACATTGTACATTATACACAAACAGTACGGTGCATTACAAGTCATATTCAGGCTTTATGAAACAAAATAAAGTAGAAACTAAATTGGATTTCTGTTGTATGACACATTAGGGAGATAGGAATTAGAGGCAAGGAGAGAGAATTATGAGGGTATTCAAAAATAAAAGAAATCAATAAAGTAGTAGACCAAGGTAGACACTGCATCAGGGAGAGATATGATTACCATGTGTTCTAGAAAGACTATTCTATCAATATGTAGATACAGTACTTGTGAGACGCCACGTAGAAACGAAGGGAAGAAAAATGATACTAAATGGTGTTAAGATGATGTATGCTTGATGAGAGGATGTAGCTTACAGTGATGGTGGTGGCCCTGGGCCCCTCTTGATTAGGGGCTGAATGAGAGGAATGATGGAGGAAAGATGAAAATTATTTACTGTGATTCTTAGCCAAGGATTTAAAAAAAATACATGGAAAGGTATCTACTAAGAGCTCAACTTTTTTTTTTATTATCTTTATTGGTACATTAAATATACACATCATGATTGCACTCCATAATGGGGATTTGTACCAGTATAAGACACAACTTAATTCTCATTTTTTCCCATAGCCCCACCCACCCTACCACCCCCCCATATATATAAAATTTGTTTCCTTACTTTTTTGTTACAATCTCAACATTGTCCCCTTTCACC